>JAKSZP010014477.1:0-304163 GCA_022478985.1 Massospora cicadina
GCAATTACTTTTAAGAAATGGACAGCTTTTTTTGTTGCCATGTTTTCCAAAGTTCAATAATCCCCTAAGAGGTGGTAAGTGATCAGGGGCTTCTGTTTAAAGCTCATTTTGGACGGCTATTTTAGCTATCTTGAAGATCCAGATGATTCAGTCCACAGCATATCATCCTCAGTTAGACAGACTGATGGAGTGTGTCAACAGATCCTTTAACAGTACCTCTGCTGCTATGCCTCCGCCAGCAGGCATCTTGGGCCACTGATCTTCCCATGGTGCAGTTTGAGTACAAGAACGACATTCATTTCTTGACTTAATTCTTCCCCTACAAAGCTGCCCTGGGGTATAGCCCCTCATCCCTTATTGGTCCTTTTCCTCGCCCTGAAGTATCTACCACTGAGGAGCAGCTGCAGCGGATCCAGAGTACCAAATATCCGGTTCAGGAGAGCCTTACAAAGGCAATAAGTGATTACAAGTGGTTTGTAGATTGCAGTTACCTTACAACACCTAAAAAATATGGTGGGGTCGCAAGTTATTCTAGATATGTGACATCTGCATTTGAAGATCACCTCACAAAAGTTTGTGAGCAAGAATTCTGCTCCTCACGTAGTGGAGGAAGATTGAGGCAATGAGGCCTTCTGGTTATTCCTTCCCATGCATTAGAAGTGCACCTGGACTTATATTCTTCCCAGTTGTCACCCATCTACAGGGAGGGCACCCGCAAATAAAGAAATAGTTGTAATCAAGGTCCAAGAAGCAGACATCAATGCCATTTTGCTGTTGCAGAAATCCCATTACTCAGTCCAATACTTATTGGCCTAGAAGGAATTCCTTCCTACAAATTAACTGGGTGGGTGACAGAAATCTCACTAATTGCCTCGACTTTGTAAATGCCTTCCACATTAAACATATGGAGGCTCCCCACCCTCATCAAAGAATGCCACAAACTTGGCAATAAAGTTACTCAAGGCGCACATGAATGTCGTTCTTTCTCAGGTTATTGGTGGGGGTTCTCCCCCAGTTCAACAAGTGAAGTGTAATGTAAGACTTGGGGAACAACCCTTGCAGCCAAATGGTAGGAATTTCCATTTTGAACCAAGAATGTAAAGAAACCAGCGGTTATCCTTCTTATCATCCTGGGCGATCTAACCCAATGTGGTAGATGAGATGTAGGAACCAGTGTATCCCCAAAAATCGCGCCTCTTCCTCCTCTGCTCACACCCAAGAGTTGGTGAGGAAATTCAGGAGGTGTTTCAGGAGGTGACGGTGATTAAAATCCATTGCCAGCGGAAGGTAAGCAGCAATAATTCCCAAGAGGTGCCCTCCACAGGTTAAAGTTCCGTTAGCAGAAATAAATCAGTAACTAGCAAAATTATATCAATCAAGTAATTTTTAGACTCAAAAATCCTCATCTTTTCTTCCCTGTCATTTTTATTTATGAATATCCCATTATCAACAGGTACAGGTGTGACGGACTCTTTCCTTACTCAATGGAAGTGGTTATATATAGTCTGGCCATGGTTGCAACCTGTACTCCTCTAGAAAAGTTGTCACCATTGTGCCAGGTGCAATTATGGCATATTGAATATTATTGCTAGCAATTTTTATATCAATTTGACTGGGGAGGTCAGGTCTAAGTTGGAATTTAGTTTTTATTTGGAACTTCTATTTTACTGTGACTGAATCATGAAATATTACTGAAAGTAGTGAGCTTAGTACTAGTTTCCCACTCAGTGAGCATATTGGATTATAGATTATAGATTTATTCGAGGTATGCTGACCAGGGGACAGACAGTACCGATCACAACACTCAAAACGGCAAAACAAACTACTAACCAGGTGGGAAGCAGAAACTGCTTAACCCACCATGGCAGAGGGTGAGGAGGGGTCGGGGGGTTGGTTTTCAGAAAGACCCACCTCAATCAAGGGGTGTTGGTTACAGTACCGGATCAGAGCAGAGAGCCAGGGCGTTGAGGCATCTGCATAGTGGGGGCTGAGGTCAGCGTAGGAGTTTTCCACTTCTGCATCAAGATAATGATGGGAAAGTGTTTCAACAAAAGCTGCGAGGAGAACTTCAGCTTCTTTGCGGGCTTCAGGAAGTTGGGTGAAAAGGGAGATACTGTGGCGGGTGATTTTGGCTGAGGGGTTGACAGTGAGCATATTGGGCAGTGGTCCCAAATAGGTACTGCAGTCACTCCATTTTTCCCTTTTCACTATCTTAGTTTAATTAAAAAATTCTTAAAACCATATTTGTTTGTGAATTTAAGAAGTTCACTGTAAGACTAGTAAAGATGATTTTAATTTTGAGAATCCCTTGCTATTACTCGTGGAGACCTATTTATTTTGCATTTGTTAATATGGATGGCTTTACCAGAGGTATTATGGTGGTGTTTTGAGTGGTAAACATCCATATGGTCAGCGCAGACTTATTAATTTAGCACGCTTTTTAACAATCTACTGGACCTGAGGGACATATGGGACCTTTGGTGTCAATAGGATTAACAAGCCTCTAAGTATTATCATATTATCAGGATCTAATGGGCCTTTTATTTACCTGTTATTCCCTCGCTTTAAGTACCCTCCCTATGGAGGTGAGGGTGACTCCGATTGAAATGCTGCATTGAATATCTAGGACGTCTGATGAGGACTGTATCTCAAGGATAATAAATGGTTAATGAGAAAGATTAGCTAGATGCGTGGCGGCTCCCCCTTTTGGGTTGGGCATCACTAGTGCAAAAAAAGAGAGAGATTATCTGAGCTTCAATTTAAAGTTTAAAGTGCTTTGAGATTGGGTTCAAAGGTCCACAAATCGGCACTGAAATAAAAACAATCTACAGAAAATAGTATTAAACTTTAGTACTATTATAAAACCTACATTGAGACTACAAACCTTTAAAATTCTATTGGGTAGGATAGTAACTGAAGGTTGACACATAATTTGAGGAGAAACGCCAAACTTACCAAGCCATAAATTTCTAAGGTATCTATTAGTCAAACCAAACAAAACGTGTGGAGACCTTCAAGAGAACTCAACATTCAACATTAACAACTTGATCATGACCTAGTAGAGGTTGACGTACCTTAGACTAAGCCATTAATAAATCACCTCCTACTAAAACTATTTATAATCTCCAGGCTCCCAGTGTAGCTTTTAAGCCTTAATTAAAGGATAAGTTTTTTTCTGGGGTTAGTCATACAAACTTTTATCTATATATGTAAAGGTTTTAAGAAAGAGGCCTTGGAAAAATAGATAAAACAGACACATTTAGGGTTTTTTAACGAATCTCTAAATAATAATGATGCGCCATTTACAGAAATGTACTACCTGAGCCAATAGAGCGCGGCGCTCATAAAATAGTCTAAGTGCAATCTAAAATTGTATAAATTGAAGAATGACTATATGGGCATACAACTTATTTAGGGGATTAGTTCAATATTTACTAACCGTTTCTATTATGAGTCCCAAACACTAAATCCTAAAGTTAAAAATTCCTTATAGATGCGATAAATGCATCATTATCCATACTATCTAGAGATTTGAAACTCTCGTTGCACTTTAAGGGTGCGAAGAAAAACTCATCTTTAAGTTTGAAATTAAGGAGGCCATTCTGGGACTTCTCAAACTGCAATTTTTCAGAACTCTAGTATGATAAACTCTCGTCACCATATTTATGCAGTCAGCCAGGATAGAAAGGTTAAAAATAAAATGAAATCCTTGTTTCTGATGCAGACTTTGTAATCATCATAAGGATTAAAACTAAAAAAGCTTTATGACGAGTGAAAAATGTCAATCTAGGATAAAAAGGCTTTCTACGCTGAAGACTCTTATGTGCCTCAATACCTATTAAGAGTTCTACAAAACAAGAATGTTTCAGTAATTTCCTAAAAATATTATATTACTTATTAGATAACCAAAATATGTTATTAGGACTATATTACTCTACTTTGTTGCTTAGTCCCACTAGTTTTGATGAGCCTTCTCAAAAAATTCGTTATTTTCAGATCTATTTGGGGAAGGTCACCAGGTGACATACACTTTTGATGCAATGATAATATAGTAATAATATGATTAAATTAAAGGACACCCCAGAGGGTTCATACCCATACCTCTTGTCATTCAGGACCGCCAGGTTTAGGAAGATGGGGGATTCATGCTGACTTATACTTGGATGCAGCATGAGTGAAGGAATGAGTCAATATTTAGGAGCCATATGGTAAACCATGAATTGATTATTTTTCTGTTTCATGAAGTTGTGTTTCCAAACAACCATGCTTGATAGTGTTCTAATAAATGGTAATGAAAACGATTAATAGCTTTTTGAAGAGTAGGCGTTGTTCCTGTGAATAAATCCAATACTATGGTATGGATTGTCCATAGTGCTATTGCTACTATTAATGCCCATAAAGATGGATGAATTGGTGATTACTTGTTAAAAGCAAACATGTTCCTAGTTAAACTTAAAGATTGTCCATTGCCTTGATGGAATAAGCGTAAGACTTCTTTCCAGATAGCTACTGATGTTGGACATTGTTCTAGGCGGTGTACTAAGCTTCTGTATTGGCCACATACTGTGAATGAAGATTGGGCTGAGTTTAAACCATTCTGCTATGCGATACACTCTCTGCATGCATCTCAATATATTTAACCATATCCTGGGTTGTAGTAATGGGTGGTGTGCTCATCTTCAAACCCTTTTTTGGGTCTCCTGGCTGAACTCTGTATCCATTTTATCCAGGTAATCAATCCTGGCTATAGTGCTAGGGTTTCACTATATTATCCTGTCTGTAACTACTTAGCTATTAACTTCTTGTCTGTAAGCTAATATTGGATGACCTTTGACTGACCTGTCCGCTTATTTGGATCTTCTACTCTGCTCTTATCATGGCTATAAGTTTTCATTTGGAGTGTACTGAAGTGCCATGTGGTCCTGAAGCAGTTGGGTGAGATGCCAAATACTTAATTAAGGAGTTTGGATGATCTGGATTTGTTAATTGGAGCACTTGTGCAAAGTTAGATCTTGCTGCTCTAGCCCAATGTATGTCTGGAAGGTTTAAACTAGTCACCTGAGCTATCCAGGATCCTAGTAAATGGTTGCTTGCTCTACATAATTAGTTGTCCCCATACCTCCATCCCTCTAGGGTCCAAATAAAGTTTAAAGGCACACAGGGGCTTTGTGATCAGACCAAAGCCATCCCTGTATTAGGACATATAGTGTGTTGAAAAATGACGGTGAAAAGGCAATTGCATGAGCCATAAACCATATAATTGATAGTATCATGGAATTGGCTATTGCAACTAGTCCAATTAAACTTGTATTATGACCGTGAAAGGGTGTAATGAGTTTTGTTATTTTATCTAGGAAGTGATTTTCATCATGGCGTTGGCGTATCCCCCTCTCTCTAACCATCCCCCAAGTGATGGACAGGCCCAGATGCCGGCTTGGTAGTGAATGGAAGTTCCAGTGGGGTGATTGCTGATAATTGACTTCTATATCTGGTGAGTAGCCTTTATGTTCTGTTAGTCTGTTGACCCAGGGTAGATGGCGTCCAATAGGTCTGATATTTTCCAAATAGTATAATTTCTTTTTTCTCAGCATTCAGTGATGCGTTGCTGATGGATGAGTATTATTGTATCATTTTCTTAATTCTGCAAGCGTCCTTGTTGTTGGATATTTCCACCACACAGTCATCAGCAAAAGCCATCATTTTGACTGATGACTGACCATAGACATTGATTCCATTGATGAGGGCATTTGTGTTCCTTATTAGGGGATCCAGACTAAGATTGTATAGTAGAGGGCTTAGAGGATCCCATTGTTTGAGTCCCCCTTGTAGGAAAACTGTGTTAGTTAAAAAAACCTGATCCACGTACAGCCATGGTGGCTGACTCACTGAACAGCATCATCCAGTTTATAGACCTATTTGTGAGTTTGAATTTTTGGAAACAGTCCCTAAGGTAGGTCCAATTCACCCTGTCATATGCTTTCTGTTGATATAAAAAGACAAGTGGTCCAGAGGTTTTATATTGTCAGACATTTGCAACTGTGTGAATATTAACCCATATGGATCTTCTTAGGACAAATCCATATTGTGATGGGGATATCACCTCAGTTGTAATTTCCCATGGTCGTTTGGCCATGATTTTTGTGAAGAGTTTAGTGTCAGTATTAGTTAGGGAGATTGGGCGCCAATTGGATAGGATTAGTCTATATCTTTTCTTAAAAAGAGTGACTTGTTATGCTTCTTTGCCTCCAGGCAGAAGGCTTGATATCGAATGCACTTATTCATAGAGGCTTAAAAAATGTTAGAATTGTTATTAAAATATTTTTTATAAAAATTCATAGGGAATCCCATCAGGTCCAGGGCATTTCCCTCATGGTGCACTGTGCACCACTTCCATTAATTCTTCATGTGTTATTAAGTTAATTAAATTATTAGTTTGAGCTGCAGAGCCAATATGTGCATTTGCAAGATATTTTTTGATTTTTTCTTGTTTGACCGGATCAGATTTATTTTATTTGCATTAAACCTGTGTACTTCAGTCTTGACTTCTTTGGGTGTTTCTGCAATGGATTTGTCCAATCATCAGACCTGTGTACAGGCTAACATGTTCTTTCAGGCATAAAATTGTCAGAAAAAATAACTTAAATAAGTTTCTCCATCTTTTAGGTCTTTTTCTTGGTATTGAACATCAATATGATGTTGGTGTTCTCGTATCAAGGTGTTTAATTGCATGGAAACATCTGCCATTTGTGCCCCCATCTAGGACTGTATCCTGTGCGCAGGACATTATTTTACAGATTCATGATTTCATCCAAAGTGCGTTTTAATGATGGCTGAAAAAGCCCTGTATTTTCTTGATGCTGTGTGGTTAACTTGTTGTATTGTTACTTTTTTGAAATTTTTTTCAGGTAGTCAGTGAGTCTGAGCAAAAAGGCTTTTGAAAATCTTTTATTGAATATATTTCCTCCACCCAGGAGTGAAGTTCCAATTTAGCTAAAATTTTCTGGGCATATCCTGCACCATCTAGGCGCTTGGATAATTGGTTTTGCCGGTTTGAAGGACACCAAAACTAGCCGATGGTTGGAGAATTCAATTTTTGTAGTTTTAAATTTAAGCTTTTAGTGTCAGAAAATTAGGGACATGAGTTTTAAGTCTATTCACAATGTAGAAATAAGTTTACTATTGTGCACATGCGGGCATGTCATGTTCTGCAGGATAGGCGACCGTTTAGTTAATAGATTATACATAGGCCCAAGGTGGCTTTTAACATGCGATGTTCAACCTGCCCTTGAGTTATCTCCATTGTGTGTGACCATCAGTTGGTGTTTGGGTTATTACAGCAGTTCATGTCTCCCATAATGAAGGTGTTTTCTGGAAGATGGAGGTGCATCAAAGCTAATAGAAATTCTCAATGCTCCATTGCATTGTTCAGTGCATACACACTGGCTGTTGTGAGTACCTCTTTGTACCATGAGAAGGTCATGGCTAGTATGCGGCCATCCAACAATGAATTTTTCTTAATGAGTTTAAAATTTTGGCTCACATGTACTATCACCCCACAGTGTTGTGACCAAAATGATATTGAATGGAGGAACATGTTTTCCCATGCTTCCTCCCTTCCCTGTGGACAGTGAGTTTCCTGCACCGCCAGGATATCCACAGGTGGGTTTTGCAGGAGACTCAACTTCTTGGCCCAGGATGTTAAGGCCTTGAGTCCCGCTATGTTCAGCATCCCAATCTCTACTGAGACGCCCAGTGCGCCTCAGGAGCGGTTAGCAGGGCCCCCTATCCCTACTCTCTCTCCCTCTTTGCTCACCTTTGCATCCTTACTACAGGTGACATAATGATGAGTAGGTATTGGGGTAAATTCTGCCCCTTTTAGTACTGCTATTTTGGTTCTTTCTTGCCTTTGTTTACTTTCAATTTATCATTAAGGTGCAAAAGTGTGTTCTCATTGGGCACAGTTTTTTCTGACGCATTCAATTGTTGATTTCCATTCCCGTTTGGGTTGTAATTTGTAATGTTGGGGGATGTGCTGAGCCCCTGTGATGACAAATTTTTTTCCAAACTAGATTCAGATGAACATTGTTTGTTTTGATTGGCTGCTTGATTTTCTGTTGATTTAGGCTCTTTGTTGCTAGTTCTTCCAAATCTTCCTGAATCTATTCAGGCGAAATGGATGATTCCACCAATGTCTTTGTCTTGGTTGCAGCTAGCTTGCAATCCTGTTTAGCAATTTTCTGTTCCTTTGGGGAAATTGGGTCGATAATTTTATATTGTCCAAATTCTCCCCAGTTGAATGCTTGCGTGGTTTAGTGATTTTGGGATACTCTGAGTCATCTTCATCCATTTCTTCCTCACAGAATTCCATTTTTCTTAAACCTTATTTTATGGGGCAAGCATTAATCTTGTGCCCAAAGGCATGACAGTGGTTGCATATAGGTGGCGCACTCTCCACTGTAGCACGGAATAATTGGGATCTTTACCTATCTATTATAATGGATACGATTTGAGGGATTTTTATGAGGTCCTTCGCTACCTCTGGGGTTGGGTTAATTATTGCTTTTGCCTTCCCTGTGCAAAGGGTTGGCATCAACTAGAATCTTTACATCTCAAATTGTTTAATTTCTCCATAGGATTACAATCCTTCTTATAATGTTGCCAACTATTGTGCGCGCCAGTGTAGTTGAAAGGTAATTGAAAATGATGAAAATGTCTTTAATTCTGTCCATCGTGTGCGTTTGGTTAATACCAAACGTTGTCCATTGGGAAATTTGAGCACTACTATAATTTTCACTGCTTCATTCACTTCTGCTGTTTTGAACCCAGGATTCAACCAACTATGGGTGATAGTATAGGTTGTCATGTATACAGATTGCAGAAATAATTTTGGTTGGGCTTTGCAAACCTTTCCCACATTGCTTGTGCCTCTGTGCCCAAAAACACATGGATCTCATGTTCTACTGACAATAATGGTTGAGAGTGGGTCACTTCCATGTAGCTGCAGTACTTTACTAAGAATTCCATGAACCCTGCGGGGTGCACCACCTCAGGGTTTTTTTTGCCTTGGTTCTCATTTACTCCTGTGTACTTGGTGCCTTTGGGCGGTGCAGATCCAGATCCGTTACCCTTTACCACGTTTGCCCAACTCTGCCCTTGTTTATTAATTGTGCTCATCTCACCTGGTATTGATTATCAAATTGTTCTATTTAATCAAAATCATTTACTAATAAGTGATAGTAATTGGAAAGAAAAGCAAGATATCGTTATTTTAATTCCACATTTTTGATTAAATTGTTACTAGAGTAGATATCATGTTACATAAAAAGAATGACATAGCTTTATTTGACACATTAGCTAACCAGCTTGGATTATTACGCCTTATAAATGTATCAAGATTGCCCTGACTTTAATCATACTATTAAGAGCAGGTACATCTGAGTATTATAAATTTAGTCCTTGGAGCTTATTTCTTGCTTTCTAATATGAATTGCAATCCGTGTTTGTCCACTCTTGCTATTGTATACCTAATGATAGTTATGACCTCTTCATTGGCACCCAATGACTTATTTGAATTTTACATAGAAAGTCATAAAGATCACTATTTCTCCATATTGAGTTATCATTTCCCTCTTATAATAAAGTCTGATAAAAAAAGAAGAAGGAAACCACAAACTTGGTTGCTGGAGAATCAAAGCCATTAATTGAATTAAATATAAGTTTTTTTAACACATACTACCTTAAAAACCTTCAGTAGAAGCGGGGAAAGAAATGTCATTGTATCCTACAAGTAATGTCGTTATCCAGACCTAAAACCCCAGATCATACCATAGCCTTTGAAAAAGATTACTACACCTGCAACTTATCTACTGTAGAGCTCTAGGGATGCTAAACCCTGTTATAAATACACTGATAATCACTTGGATTCTATATCTGAAATCCTAAGGGCCATTACAGTTCTATAAGCTAACTTCACTGTTGAAATATGCCTTTAAGTAGAGACACCCATAGCTTAGATGTGACATTTGGTCAACAAACAGGTCAAAATCAAACCTCAATTAGACATTTTTGGAGCTGGTATAGATGATACACTCATTATTGACAGAGTAAAATTATTTTTTAGCACTAGTGGTGACCATCCCAAAAGGGGAGCTGACACACATCTTTAATTTGCAAATGAGCCAGGTAAAGGGATTGTTAGAAATAAAAAATCCTAATATAGCCCCAAGTTATGAGATTAAGAACCCATATCAGATGGCAAGAAAACTTTGGGGAAACTTTTGTCTGGCACTTGCTTTAGCTGGCGGACCATGGCGGACAACATAGGGGTTGGGGCAAGTGACATGTGCATAAGGAGGTATAATTATGGTTTTCTTCATTTATGAGGCTGGCGTTGTCCATCAACTCAACGTATTGAGCAAGTTGATGCTCAGCGAAAGTGATGAGAGCAGGAACACAAGTGAAATAATTTAAGTGCTGGCAGATTTGGGGATAATTAAGGTCAAAAAGAGAGGTTTTTGCTACATCGATGCAAGCATGGCTTGCACCAAAAGCGAGCTCCTCAATCTCATACTTTGCATCCTCATTAAAATCATGGGTGGAATTTGGGATGGAAACCTTGACAAGGGGTTCCATCGCCCTTGAAGATGTTGGCGGAGGATGGTGTTGGCGAGAGCAGCTGCTGCATCTACCGCCAATTTGTTTATTTTTTATAAGCAAGGAAACCGTTTTTAGATCAAAAACGGTGAGGACATGAATTGGGGGGATTTACAAAAAATCATTCAAGGAAAAATGGCTTAACATTTTAAGGCTGATCCATATCATCAATCCATTTATGCGCTTCAATTGGACCTAAATCAGTTAATGCTGTGCCAGCCACTGGAATTGGTGAAGTGGAAGATCATAATTGGCTGCAAAAAGTTGACCATGGCAGCTCATCCAAAAATGTCTCAGCCATCAGCTCAGGATTTTATAATTATGATGAATTTTTAAAGTTAGATTTTGATTGGCTGCTGCTTTGGAAGCAGCGCTATAGTTAGCTGAGGTAGGGGGCGGGAGGATCACACCCCACTTGAAAAATTTGGGTGAGGCAGCAGCTGGCCCAACGCCAGAAGGATGAGCAGCAGAAGCGTTGGAGGCAAAAGCTATGTGACACTTGCGCTTCATATGATCCAATTGAAAGCACAAGGGGCATATGGTGCAGCCTTTTTGACACGTGCCAAAATTGTTGATTGGGTGCAGATCTGATCACAGTTCTGGGGGGAATTGTGAGGTGGGTATCATGATGGAAAGGGTGGATCATTGCAAAGGTGCGAGGCCATGCCAACTAACCCGCCTCATTGAGAACCACAAACTGCAAGATGGGGGCTGCGCCGTAAACAGCCAAACCCTCCATCAGTTCATGCTGAAGGTGTTCAGGGGAGAGAAATGACGACAACCTGGCAAACTGGACCAACAAATTGGCCTCATCTGGGAGCCACATGCGAACAGTGGGAATTGGTATTTTTTATAAATAATTGGAAGCTTAGATGCTGCCACCGCATTAACCTCAGATCAAAATTCAAGGTCAAAATATCCCTAAAAAGGGCGAAAGTCTATATATCCAGCAGCTTTGAAAACTTACATGGCCATCTCAATTATGGCTGCGCTCACATATGGGAAAAGGTTCCCATACTTGACCTAGAGGCCAAAACGCAGGTTGCTTCAAGGGAGCACCAAAGGGCTCCAGAGCACTGCCTGGGAGCTTGCAAGGTAGTGGGTCAAGTCCTGAGGGGGGACATAACACCTGATAGCATTGGGGGGCTAGAAGATCCAGCCCAGGCTCACTTGGTGGTAGCTGAAAGATGCCAGATGGCGGCGCACCACCACCCCAAGCCAGGGCAGCAGGCATCAATGACATCGCCATTCTGTTTTCAATTTCTTAATTTGAGCAGCTGGTTTTTTGTATTTTTCTAAAAACTTAAAATTCAGCCTTTAATTTTTTCAAGCAAAGCAAAAGAAAGATTTGAGTTGACATAGTAGAAGTAAATTTGTAAATATTTTTACCATCTAATGAAAGCAATTGTAAATTTTCTAATAAAACACTTCACTATATGTTTGAAAGGGCCAGGGGGTTATAGAATAAAGAGATCTTTCAGCATAAAGTGTTAAAAGGCGATGCAAAACGCATAAAATCTAGGTTCTATGGAGAGTATGAGGTTGAGGAATCCCAGATAGGTTTGTAATTTATTTGGTTGCTGAAATCAAATTACATTTAAACACTCGCAGAGTCCATGGGACTCACCCTTAATCTAGAGTTGAATAAAAATGATAATTATAAATATGGACTGCCATCGCCTGAATTCATAGTATCTGGATGTAAAGTAATTCTCTCTCAGATTGATGACTCACTTTTTATCTTTGCATGATCTTCTTCCTTATCTTTTATTGATCTCACTAGTGGCATATGTTACATTAAACTTATCACTTGTTAGGAATTTAACCAGGTTATTCTTTTATCAATATGTTCCAATAGTAGTAGATTGGTAGGGGATGACCCAAATATTGCTTACTCATAGAAATAGTGTAGTTTCTCAAGAGAGGGAGCTCCAAATTAATATTTACAATTTATTTGATGATTTAGACTTCCTATTTTGTCAGGAACTATACCAAATAGTTTACCAGCCTAAGGGCAGGATTGCTATTATGGGAAATCAAGTCAAAGGAAGTTCCAACTATTGGAAGGCCAAAGCTGAAGGTTGATGAGTAAAAAGCTATTCCTAGCAACTAATGCCAACAATTCTAGTTCATACACTAAGGTGCCAAAATACTATTTATGTATAATATTATTTCCTTAATAAAGCATCTTATTCTTGGTATATTAGCTTTTACTAGTAATTGGGTTTGTAGTTAAAATGTGACAGAAGTGCCTAGATGATAAGTGAACAATAATCATATGTCAGCAGAACCATTATTGGCTTGATTTTTGTCCCTGTTAACATACAGGGAAAATATATTAAGTTAGGAATACCCTCATGAGCCTGTGCAGTGACCACTTTTCAACAAGTAGTGCTAAGTACAGGGGGTTACTGGCTTACGTCACCCTTAAGTTATAGAGTTAAGATGAAATGAGTGAGCAATTGATGAGCAATAAAGGGAGTGGCCAAGTTGAAGTTTGATCGTTCTAAAATCCTGAAATTACGGATATGGGATATATAGGAATGGAATCACCGGTGAAAATGTTTGAGTTTATCCACTATCTCCTAAAGCAGCATAAAGATGCTAAAGCAAGGTTGCAAAGCTAAACGAGTTAGTCAGAAACATGCAGATTCACAACCAAAATGAGGCTAAAATAATTTAGACCAAATTATTGGGGCTTAATTTACAGTGTTTTATTCCTTATCCCAGAAGCAAGCTAATAACTAATGGTCCAAGTTGTCACGATTGAAGGGATTATGCCAAATCAGGGCTTGGATATTATTGAGGTGCAGGATAAAGCTATGATGTTACTAAAAATTACAGACAATAATTCTGACCAAATCCAACTTCTGACCAAGGACCTGGAGGAACCTCAGCATAAGTACTTAAAGTTGAAGGCATGGAAGTCTGGCTGCAAGAAGTGTAAAAAACCATCACATTTTGGTATCCACATTAGAAGGAAACACTGGCCGTGGCCCTGAGGGTTCCAACGGCGGATATATTTTGATTAAGAAAAGCTCCTCATATGGAGATGACAGCTCCACATAATCTAGTAATGGCACATTACGGAAGGAGAAGAAAACCACAGCTGCTTACCCTGTACAGCGCTCTTCCTTCTCAGTACAAACGGTCAGATGGCGTTTAAAAGTTGGCAGCCAATCCCTAAGGCTTTGGAATTTTGTGTGACTCAAAAACTGCTAGAGCTTCAATGGATCAATATCGCTACATTCTTAAAGTAGTTTGAGATGGCTATGGTGCGGTGTGGGGATCACCAGAAGGCAGTCACCATTGTAAACTGTCTTGACACTGATAGCTAGAATATCATTCTGTCTCATCTAGCCGCCAGCAAATGGTCCTAAGCAGAAGCAAGGGTGGCTATTAAAGGTAAGCTCGGTAGTTTGGAACACTTTTATAGACATAAGCAGGAGCTCCTCAGCATTTAGTTCAAAGAGATGAGTCAATTGAAGCCTTTGACAGTTGCTAACAGGAAGCACATATTATAACAAATGCAGAACTTTAACCGATTTGATGCGCAGACTGCCATGTATTCAGCGCTGTGAGGACACAATGAGCTTAATTTGGTGATTTTTCACGCGCTGAATGCATATACAAAAAAATAAGCTCAAATGGTTGAATTCTTGCATGTTTGTGGTGCCACCTTCAATGCCCACAATAAGAGTTTTTGTAATGCTAACCCTGCTCCTATGATTTATGAGGGGAAACCCTTAAAAAGAACGAGTGGGGACAAATCCTGAGGGTCAAGTAAGTTTTTTTCTATCAGAAAATCACTTTTAAGAACAGTAGGCTTGGCTAGTGTGCCAGGACAACCAGTATGGAGACTGGCTGACCCTTGACTTTTTCCTTCATAGGCATACCAACCCCCTACAAGTCCATGTCCAACCCACCGACACAGAAGATCAATGACTTCGCCTTAGCTCCATGTTCCCTCCTGGGTGTGCCCTGGCTAGTCCATCCCCCATCCATGGTGGCTATAGCACTCCTGCACTGCACCACCCTCAAGGCTGACAGCCAGAAGCACATCATCGATGGTGGCCAGTTGGCGGTTCCTTTTGGTTCCTCATAGGGCTGATCTTGAGAGCTGGCAGCGTCAGCCACTACAGACACATCACCCTGCGTCTACCTCAGGGATCTCCAGTCCCACCTTTATCCAATTTAGTGGCTCTTGCTACTTCAAATAGATATAAGATGGGCGAAAGAGAGATCTTTATTGAAAGGGAATGATGACTATTTACATCCTAGTTTACTGCACCTATTCAAAACTCATTGGCCATCAAGAAAGAGATTCACTAATTGTCAGTCATCATGTACCAATTCCCTTCTAATCAGATCATCCTGTTCACCAAATATTATGTTGATACATCCTTGGCATAAGTTGACAGTCAGTTATATATTAATTTCTATTATAAACATAACTTTTGAGCATCCATGGCATAAGTTGCTATTACTTTAAATTAGGCAGCAAATTCATAGTCAGATGATTAATAACGAATCTGTCAATTTTTCGCTAGAGAATACCACAATCATCATTTATGACAGTTGGTGTCAAGATAAGATTCTGCCAAACTTAGATTTGAGGCAGTTTTTCATTGTCATATGGTTATAAGTGAATACATCGGCTTTCTGATGGAAAGTCCCACAAATATCGATGATTTAGCAGTTGGCGCTAAACTTGGAATCCACCAATACTAAAACGATTTTAAATTTTTATCATATTAAAATAATATCAAACTAGACAATTAGCTGGCAATCAATCCCGACTAACTGATACCCCTTATTCTGATTTTATTGCAAGATATCCATTTACTTAATTTCCTGAAAGTTTGAAAAACTTTGCAAGAGCAATATGTGGAACCAGGTCATATGCTATATGGCGGGAAATACAGTCATATATCAAAGTTCTGTCATATTAAACCTAGGAAGATTAACGTGGTTTTCTCCACCAATGAACCATTATTCTTTGTGGAACTGATTGAGCTGAGTAGATGAAGAAAAGTTTACCTCTACCTTCAAGCAAGTTCCCTTGATTGTGTTTTACAGTTATCACTTGCAAGTGAGGGCCCCTGAGCCCAAAATGATCAAAAAAGTAGCACGTCCCTAGTTGAGTAAGCATTACCTCCTGACAATGAAGATGGAAGGTAGTAGCCCATTGTCTGATGTCAGTGTTTTGATACCCATGGATACCATAAAAAATAATTCCTGAGGTAGCCAAACAATTTTACAATCTTTTATTTCAACAAATTATGACGTCATTTATTAATTAAACAATATTCTTTCCTATTATGATTGCACTTTTGCTGATATTTAGGTGAATTGAGTAAGATTTTAAGCCATCATCAATAGTGGGGCTCTTACTGTTATTATTTCTATTAAGCTCTTGAAACGGTTCAAACTTGCTCTTTCTTTAGATCATAATAAGGTCTACAGGATAGTGGGCCTGCATACCACTACTCTCAAGGTTCCTATAGCACCTTGCCTTTACAATTGGGCTCCCTCCATGTAACCGCCCCAGCCATTGTTCTTTGCAGCCAGAATTATAAAAAATATTGATTGGCACCAATTTTATGTGGCAGCATGGGATCAAGTGTGATTCTCAAGCAATACTCTTGAAATTTTGGGACAAACCTTGCTGTTGTTCTACCACTAAAAAGAGGAACCATCCCCTGACCAAGAAGAATGTCATTAGTTTATCTATGCAGATGGTATCATTCCCGTCAATTTTTGACATGTTGCCAAATGTTCCTGGCCACCATCAGCTCAAGTTGAAGAAAGTCAGAGACTCCTTTAAGGGCGCTCACAAGGACGGTTTTGAAGCCCAAGGAACAGTGCATCATTGGGACCAGGCAAACCTTAGGTATCCCTGGCTAGTTTTATGGTGAAATTCATGCACCCTCGGAAAAAGGCTGAACTTAACCCTATGTAGCAACTGGAATTTTAATCTCTGAATACATTGAAATTAAGGTACTGGTGGCGAGCCTCCTGACTATGGCAATAAATATCAAAAAAATCGAGTAGTGACCTTTTTTTATCTTGTCCCCACCACTGAACTCTTTTTTTCCATGATTTTGGGAAGTTGAAAGAGATAGAGTTACCTGATGAGCCTGTATCACTGGCTATCCTTGCTATATTTGATCAGGACCAAGTGACGTCAATCTCAGAAGAAAAAAGGGATCACATCCCCAAATTTTCAAATGATACTTTGGAGTGTTTGCACAAAAATGACTATGAATTTGGGGTGCGCCAAAAATATAGTTTACTAGGTTGACGTTAGGGATAAATTGCCAATTTGGATGCAACCCATTCGCTGTTTCTGAGTGAATGAGGTAGTAGTTGCTAACAACGTTAGCAATCTACTCAACCATGGGTTTCAGGTTCCATCCTCAAGCCCTGGGCCAGTCCAATAATAATTGTAAAAAAGGATGGGACCAACCAGTATAGACTATTTTTGGTTGAATAAAAAAAGAAGAAAGATTCCTACTCCCTTCTGTGGATTGACAATGCTTTAGATCATTTAGGAGGAGCTCAATTCTTTTCAGATATGGATCTCACATCTGAGAATTGGCAAATTGACGTTCCTAGGGAAGATTAGGAAAAATGTGCTATGATCTCCGTCATTTGGCTATATCAGCTGACATGCATGCCCCAAGGTCTTTATAACGTGCCAGTGACGTTTCAGTGTATTATGGATACCATGCTAGGTATTTTGATAAAGTCATTCATGCTTGTATACCTCAATGAAGCAAATTTCTTTAGCCACAAATTTCACAGATCATCTTAAGCATCAAAAGAGTTCTTCAAATGTTTAGCTGCAGCGCATCTGAATTTTAAACCGTGGAGATGCCATTTTTTCAAAAATGAGATCAAATATCTGGGGTTTGTTGGTGACTAACGGGCTACGCCCCCAAAAACCAAAGATCACGGAGATTTGGACCATGTCCCAACCAGTGAGTGTTCATTATGTTCAGGTTTTTTATGGATGGTCAGTTACTATTGCCACTTTATCAAGAGGTTTTCTTCCACCGCCAAATATTTTTTCGGTTGTTGAAGTGTCCTATGAAGGGGTTTTTCTGGAATAAGGATGCTCAGAACTCATTTGATAGCCTTTGGACATGCCTGATTATAAAACCCGATTTTCAATATCCCAACTTCAATTGACCATTCATTATTCAGACTGATGCATCCTTGATGGCAATTGGTGCCATGTTGATTCAGAAGGACGAATTCAGTAATGGCACCTGGTCGCTTATTCAAGTTGAACTCTAAATAATCAGAAGCACAACTATACTGTAACCAAGGGGGAATACCTTGCAGTAATATATAACTGTAAGCAGCTTTGAGTATATAATCATGGGGTCCACTTTACTGTGTTGACTGATCACTCATCGCTACAATGGCTGCGCAACCTCAAAGAGCCTGTAGGGAGGTTGGCCCAATGGGCTCTTAAGTTGCAAGCATATGATTACAAAACTGTACACCGCATGGGGACAAAGCATCAAAATGCCAATGAGTATAATGCTTGCCCTCTATCTAAGTTTTTCAAGATGAAACAAATGTCTTATATGATAAGATGCTCAGTGGTGATACCAGAGACCAGCCATCTGAAATATGAAGGCCCTCACCTAAACAATGGGGAGTATAAGAATTATCAAAGGCAAATATTCAAAATTTTAGGAGACAATGCCCAATTTTATCTGAGACCCTCTGAGATTACTGAAATTATTTTTATTCAACTATGGCAAGCAAATCAGGGGATGGACAATACCAAAACAGAAACTCCAAATTTAAACCTTCCAAAAAATATGAACCAACCGCCCTTATTGAGCAGCGGGAAACACAAAAGAAATAAGAAAACAATTTACCAGGTGGCACAGCGGTGAGCCCTTATCTCACCATGGCGGAGGGGAGGGGGAATCAGGTGGATCATCATCAGGTTCATCATTGAAGAATCAGATCAATGTTGATAGCAGGGGGGTTGAGGCATCTGTGGGATGAGGGTCAAAGTGAAGTATATAGTTGTTGATATTGACAATCTAGGCCTGGATCAAAGTCTCTATGAGTTCACCAACAAGGTGTTCACCTTGGATGCAGCCGTCTGGAAGTTGGGCTAATTTTGCAATGTTGGCTCTGGTGATCTGTGTGGATGGGGAGAAATCTGCCAAAACAGCAACATGTTTGACAGCGGTGGTACAATTTCATATAGGCTTGTTTTCCTCTTTTGCAATAGGAGGAAGATTGGGGGGAACAAGGGGGTGCAGCCCTTTTTTAAATTCTGCAATAGATTTTGCCACAGTTCCGTGAAGATGTCAATTTTTGGGCGTGGCCACCGCCGCCTTAGCAAGCTGGTGGTCGTTTTGGAAAGGGGTAGCATTGGGTTGGGGACATATTGGTTGGTTGGGGATGGGGCATCAAAGTATGTATTCAGATAATGTTAGATATCAATTGGATAACCCAGAGGTGGGACAATTTCACCAGATTTGGTCACTTCATTTTTAAGTCCCAGGGATTTTGGTTGACTTGATAAGATTTAGTGATAGGTGTTTTTGATTGAATAAGTTTGGGGCGGGAGATTTTTTGTATTGAGCACGGGTCCAAACCTGCTCCTGATTTGTTGACATGAGTGTAAATTGGCTGTCTTGGATTTGGGTTGCTTAATTTTGCTGCTGATTCACAAGCGCACAACCTGGGGGTGGGGGCTGCCAAAATTCTCACTTGAACACTGTTGGTGTGGCCTCATGGGTGGAGTTGGCCATGTTTGCGGGGCTTTAATTGTATTGACATGTTTCATGGTTGGTCCAACTCATGGCAGAGGAAAACTTGTACGACCATTGTCAAGAGAGCCCAAAAGTAATGGTCAGGTGCAGATGGGATATAGGCACGCGGTGGGATATGCTGGGCCATGTTCAGCTGGTGGGGGTAATGGTGGCCATTGCCCAAGGTGCCGCAAGGCGCTCAGCACCACTTGGGAGAATGGATAGGAGGATGGGGTTTTTGCCATAAGTGGACAGCCCTGACATCAACTTCTCATAAAGTGTTTGAGAGGGAAGGTGTGAGGGGAGGTTTGCAAAGGTCACCACAAGTGTGGTATCTTCTGGGAAACGTGTTCAGGTGGTGGTAATGGCTGTTTTTTATATATAAAGGGCATATCTGCAGCAGCAGCCACGTACTCTTCAGTGGGAAAGCCTATTCTAAAATAGCCCTTATAAGGGTGGAAGTTTATAAATCCTGCCAGTGCGAAGGTGTCAGTTGCCAGCTCAATTATCGCTTTGTCAGCATATGAAAAATGACATACATACTTGACTTGAAGGCAAAAGCAGATAGTGGATCGAGGTAGAGCTAAGGGATGGTTCAGGTTGGGTGGACTTGTGTGAGGTGGAGTGCTAAGTCCCTTGGAGGACTTAATGACCAGATGATTTTGATGGACTGGATGAGCCAGTCTGCACGCGTTTGCCTGCTGGGCGGTAAATTCTAGCAGATGGAGCCCCGCTGCCTCACACTTGGGAAGCAGGTGGTGGATCCAAGGACATAAATTGAGAAATTTATGCAGGTAGGCGGTGGTGGAAAAGCGACAGTTTTTTCAAAATTTCTTCAAAGTGATATCACGCAGAAAGAAAACCCATACTGTGATTATTACTTCAGCTCATAAGTTGAATGGTCATGGGGCCTACAGATGATTCTGGAACAGTTTCAGTAGGAATATCACTGGTAGTCTTTTAATTTCGAAGTTGTGAATACCTTGGTTGTTGCACTATGTGTCAGGTTCACAAGCCCTTCAAGAAAGCTACAACATTACGGCTAGTGGAGCTGAGTTTGCGTGGCATACTGTATTGATTGACATTGTAGGGCTGTTAACTCTAAGTGCTGATAAGAGCTGATAATTATTGTAGCCAGTGACCATATAAAAGTGTTGGGTAGAAATGCGGTCCATTGCTAAAATTGATAACACCAGGACTGCCAAGTTTATCATGGAGAAGTTACTTTACAGCATGGCTACCTTCAAGTTATCTTAACGGACAAGGGCAGTAACTTTACCACCCACATAAACCCATAAATAAAAGGAACTCATGTGAATTTGGGTTTAATGATGATTCCCTACCATCCAGAGACTAATGGAATGGTTGAACAAGTAAACGAAACCCTGGAGACTACTTTATAGAAGCTGGTTGCTGGAAAACCTTCCAGTTGGATAACCTATCTGTTGGCGGTGACTTTTGCCTATAATTTAAGTTATAATTTTTTTAACGGTGATATCTTCTTTTGAGTTGCTTTATGGGCGTCAGGCTGGGCTGCCCATGTTATTTTATGCTTTAAGGGAGCTGATGTCATGGCTTGAGGATGACATGATTATGGGGACCAATATCAAGGCTAAAGCTGCACGTCAGGAGGCCAAAAAGCTGGAGTTGGTAGGCCTCATTGACCTCAAACATACCTTGGACTAACATTGGGTTAAGGCAAGATATGCCCAGGTTGGTCCTGAGGATGTGAGAGAAGTTCAGCCCTGCATTACAGCAGATGCATTAAAACGTACCAGGTATGCGATAAAAATGATGGTTTGCTTCAGTTTCTCAGTGAACGGGGTCTTGAAATACATTTGGTCTTCGAAATTTCCAGCTTGGGTCAGCCTTACTCACAATCATTAACCCAATTTTGGTTAATTACCAGCTACTGTACCTTGCTCAATTGAAGCGTCACTTATTGGTGCACCTGGGCTTAGCAAAACTTCCATTAATCAATTATTCCCCTGCTTTTCCTTCTAGCGTTTACTTAAGACCAACCTCTCTCGCTGGTTGACTTTCCATAATAAAGCCCTTTGTTAGTTTACATTTTTCTTTATGTTAACTTGGGTGAACCTGTGCACGGGCCTCTTCTAGGAGGTCTTGCGCAACTTTAGCCATTGGATTTTCACAAATATAGTCCTCTCCTCTGGTGCACAGCTATGCCGCCCTGGTCCCCTATAGACCAGGTCTACTTTGCACTCAAGCCCAGAGCCCATTTGGGTATGGACCCCTATTTGGGGTCCACTCTAGCTTTGTTGCTTGTCCAGTTTCTCTTCGTTTAATTCCGGTAACCACCTTCTCAATAAGTTACTCTAGCTCCAACATCTTAGATGAGGCTCTATTTACTTATTACTGACGATTAGTTCCTTGGCATGGGGGCAGTGCACTGTGCACCACACCATTTGGATTAGGATAGTTATAGACACTCTCCTTACAGCTGAGCTCAGCGCTAACACCTCTAAAAATTTGGAGAACAAGACAAAATTCTGATTGGGCTATAATCTTTGGCCTATACTAACACTCTCAAATGTAAACTCAAGGCCAAGGAATATAAAGATATGAAATGACCAGCTCTTCAAACTTTGTCATTGGCGATTGGTCTAAACATTTTGATACTTGTGTGTTTGGCCGCTAAAAAATTCAGATAGGTTATGGATTGGTCCCTTTGAAGTCAATGAGAAAGTTGGCTTTAAATGCCTATACAATTAAGTACCTCTCCAATGGTCAGATCATGAATTGAGTACATACAAAATTCTTAAAATTGTGCCAATAACCAACCAATGCATTGGGATTATTCTTCTAGTTCTTTTTGACAAAATTACTCCTATTTTGATGGGTGATTAATGGGTTTGCAACATGGGCCTAAGCCAAAGTTTTTCTTTTGATTGACATCAATTTTGAGCTATTTTTAAAAAAAGTCGAATTTTCAACACCACCTCACTGCACCAATCTCCAAATTTATGTCTTCGTATCCACCACTTGCTGCCCCAGTATGGGGCAGCGGTGCTCCACTCAATAGCTTTTATTGCCCAGCAGGCAAACATGAGCAGACTAGCTTCTCCAGTCTGCCAAATACATCCAGCTGCTATGTCTTTTAAGGGACTTAGCACTCCACCTCTCATGATGCTACTCAACCCGCCTCCGCCCCCTAGTCCTACCCTGTTAATATTCACTTTTTCCATTTCATTAAGTAAAGAAGTCTCTTCCCATATTCTAACAAAGCGGTAATTGAGTTGGCAACGGCCACATTTAGACCATCAGGGTTATTAACTTTATACCTTACAAGGGCTATTTCATTATTGGATTCCCAACTGAAGAGGACGCAGCCTTTGCAGCAGCTACGCCATTAATATGCAAAATACCCACATTACCACGTCCAAAACACGCCTCTAAGATGACACCACACTTGTGGTAACCTTTGCAAACCTCCCCCCACACCTTCCTTCTCAAACACTTTCTGAGGAGTTGATGTTGGAGTTGTCCACTTACGGCAAAAACCCTATCCTCCAATTTATTGTCCCAAGTGATGCTAGCCTCACGGCACCTTGGTCAATGGCCACCATTACCTCACACAAGCTGAACATGGCCCAGCATATCCCACAGAGCGCCTATATCCCATCCACACCAACCATTCCTTTTAGGCCCGCACCAACAACTGTTGCACAATTTGCCCCCTTTGCTATGAATTGGACCACACCAATAAGGCATGTAAATAAAACTAACACTCTGTGAAAATGGCCAACTCCACTCATGAGGCCACACCAACAGCATTTGAGTGGGGATTTTGGCTGCCCCCACCCCCACAGGCCATGCACTCTAATTGGAAGCAAAATCTATCACTTCAAAACCAAGTTAGCCAATGCACACCCATGCTAACCAATTGGGTGCAGGATTGGACCCATGTTAAATACAGAAAACCCTCCACCCCAAATCCTACCCAACAAAATCACCTATCACTCTATCTTCCCAAATTAATCAAAATCCCTGGAACTTACTGGATGTAGTGACCAAATTAGATGAAATTGTCCCACCACCAAGTTATCCAATTGATATAACACCTTATCTGAATTCAAACTTTGATGCCCCAGACCTGACCAACCAATATGTCTGCAAATCTAATGCCTCCTTTTTCCAAAGTGACCACAGCTTGCTGAGGCCAGGGTGGCCTATCCCAAGAAACCTACATTCACAAAATGTGTGTCAAAATTTGTTACAGAATTTAAAAAGGGCTGCACCACCTGTCAGGGACTGGTACTACTTTATCCCAGTTTGTGTTAGCAAACCATGAGCCTGCTAACCCTGAGCTAAAGGTACAGTATAACAAAGGGGCAGTGTGTACCATATAGAGAATGGCAAGGGCAATTGGTAGTTTAGCCCCTAAGGAAGGAAAGATTGCTTCAACCACTCCCATTCCTGTTAAAGCCAGTACACCAGCTATGTTTAGACGTGGAAGTAATGGAAGAGGGATTTGTTCAGGTATAGGTTTTCTGCACCCATGGTTATATGTTTTATGGAAATATTGGTTAGACTGTATAGCTTGTTTACTTTACGGTATATGGAACTGTTATAATGAAAATATGTATTTAAAGGGTTTAGCATATGATAATATTTTATTGACCGCAAAGACTAACCATCTATATACTCTAGTTTTATATCCCATCCAACTTCCTGGACTTTCCTAAGTTTAATTGATTATTTGAATGGAGCACTATAATTCTTTTGAGCTTATGGGATTGCACCTTGCATGTTATTTTGAAGGCAGTGGGAATCGTCTCAGTATCAATGTAAGTTCATTTTAGTGCGATTAATCGACTCAATATCATTGAAATTAGGGTAAAAATAAGCGATTAACTGAATGAAACTCATTGCAATCATGATTTGATATTCAAATAATCGATTTAACTTCAGCACAATTCCTCTTGATATGAAGAATTGTATCTGAAATCATAGGAATTCCTCTAATGCCAGGCTTTACCCTGACATCATCCTCCACCAGGGCTGAAGCTACCTGCGTGGACTTCTTCTTCCATTTCTTTAACAGATTGCCTGCATTCTTTAAGTTCTCCTCAGGCTCCCAAGTGCTCTCTTCTGCAGGATATCCAGCCCACTTGACCAGGAATTGCATTGTACCACAATTCTTACGTCATCCAATAATAGCCTCTACCTCATACTCTGGATATGGACTATCAATCAGAAGGGGGCAGAGGTTTTTGATTTCTTATGAGGTAATGAACTACCATCCTTCTTGTACAAGAGTGATCAAAGAAAGACATCATGAATTTTCCATTCTTCAGGTAGAGCAACTCGGTAGGCAACCTTCCCAATGACCTCACTTTATCTTATATGGTCCTACACGCCGATGGGCTAATTTCTGGCATGGTACTCCAATGGAACATTGCGAGCATCCAAATAAACTTCACTCCTAACTTCCAACATCTTCCTGGGCACTCTTTTTTTATCTGCAGAATCCTTGTAGGTCTGACCTGCTCAAGTTAAATTTGCTTGACATAATGCATGGGTCTGATGAATTTTTTTTTATTATTTTTTAGTGCTAGATGGTCCCAACCCAAGGGGGGGATTCATCGATGTATGGGTCTGATGAATATCTTTCAGAAATTCTCTTCCTGATGGATTGTTCACTTCAGTAGTTGGCAGTGGTTCCCAACTCACGTCATAGCCATAGTTAGCCATAAAAGGTGACATTCCAATGGAGGCATGGTCCATGTTGTTGTAACAAAACTGAGCCATTGATAACAGCTCAACCCAATTATCCTGCAAAGCATTTATGTAAAATCTCAAGTACTGCTCCAGCACCTGAGTGACCCGCTCATTTGTCCATCTGTTTGGGGATGATATGCAGTAGACAGGCATCTCTTAATTCCAAGATCTGACATAACCTGCTTCCAAAAGCGAGAAGTGAACTGTGGGCCTCTGTCAGAGATAACCTCCTTGGGTATTCCGTGATATAAAAACCTTCTTTATAAATAGCTGGGCTGTCTCTTTGGCTGTGACATTGGCGGTTGTAGGAATGAAGTGAGCCATTTTTGTGAAACGGTCAAATACCACTAAAACTGAATTATACCTCTGAGAATGGGGTATCTCGATGATAAAATCTAGGGTAACTGATTCCCAAGGCTTATGAGAAAACTTCAACGGTTCCAACTGACCTTCAGGATGGCCCCTCCTAGCCTTAGTACGACCACAAATCTCACATCCAGCCAGGTACTTACTAACATTTCAAACCAGCCCAGGCCAGCGGTAAGTTCTCTGGATGAGAGTTACAATCTTATTTCGTCCAGGATGTTCAGCCATTCCTGAGTCATGGTATTCACGTAATATTTCCATTCGTTGGGACCCTTTAGACACATAAAGGCATTTCTTTTAAAAGACCAAACGTCCTTTCAAAGAGTATTCCTTGAGATACCATCCACTATTTAAATCCTGACTCAGGTCAGCCTTCACACCTTGACAAAACGCATCTTATTTCTAGGCTTTCAAGGTATTATTTTCCCATCCCACCAAAATCATATGAGAGAACTGATCCACTGGGTTCCGTGATTTTAGTAAAACCTGTGTGTTATATTCTGTGATCTCCCCTTCTGCAGGCATTAAATCAGGGCGACAACTTAGAGAATCTGGGACCACATTAACCTTCCCAGGCTTGTATCCAATTTCCAGGTCATAATCAGCAAGGGTAAGGGCCCATCTAGATTGCCGCTGATTAAGCTGGCGCGGAGTAAAGAAGTATGTCAGGTTCTTATGGTCAGTCATGATCTTCATAGGGTGTTTTTCCCCACACAAGTACCGTTGCCAGTGCTTAAGGGTCTGAACAAATGCCAGAATCTCTTTGTCATAGATAGGGTAGTTACATTCAGCAGGGATAAACTTTTTGGAATAGTAGGCTATGGGATGAAGCCTACTATCATCCCCCTCCTGAAATAACACCTCAAGTGTATATCCAGAAGTGTCAGTCACAACCACGAAGGGCTTATCATAGTTGGGCATGGACAACACTGGTGCAGAAACAAAGGCAGACTTTAAGTCAGCAAAAGATTTTTCCGCCGCTTGGGACCATTTATACAGAACACCATCTGATGTGAGCCGTGTCAAGGGTAATGCAATAGAAGAAAAGCCTTTGATAAAATCCCTACAAAAGTTTGCTAAGCCCAAGAAACTGCAAACTTCCTTCCAGCTATTAAGTGTAGGCTTAGATGTAGTAGCAACTACTTTGCTAGATGCCATGGTTAACCCACTCCTTCCCACAACATAACCATATAATTCAACTTTTTCCTGAGCAAACTCACACTTTGAAAGCTTGACATGAAGGTTATACTCCTGGAATCTCTTAAAAATCAATTGCAGATGTCGAAGGTGTTTCTCTTGAAACTTGCTATACACTAAAATATCGTCCAGGTAAGCCATGCAGAAATGGTCCATATACCCACTCAAAACAGTATTGATCAGTTGTTGAATTGTACTTGGTGCGTTGCAAAGGCCAAACGGTATGACAAGATACTCAAACAACCCAAACCGCATCTTGAAAGCCGTTTTCCATTCATCACCTTCCTTAATCCTGATCTGGTTAAATGCATCCCTCTGATTTACCTTTGAAAAGATAGTAGCCCCAGAAAATGATCGCTCAAGTAGTCAGCATCAGGTAAAGGGTATCTGTTCTTTATGGTGATATCATAAACTTTTGATAATTTACGCAGGGTCTCAAACCTCCATCTTTCTTGCTTACAAATAAAAGTGGAGCTGAACATGGAGACCAAGACACTCGTATGAAACCTTTTCCCAACATAGTATCCAAGTACTCGCGTAATGCCACCTGTTCCCGTTGGTTGCAGCTATATATTGGTCCATGAGTAGGCTGCTTCCCTTCTACCAAGTCTATTAAATGGTCAAAAATGCTATGGGATAGCAGAATCTTTGCCTCTTCTTCGCTAAACACTTCAGACAATGCTTTAAGGTATGCTGGAATCATTCCTTTACATGCCTCCAATAGAACCCTGGGAGATTTTGCAGCATACAACCCTGGAAACACACCTTTACTCAAACGCCCATTCTCTCTCTCTTTCCATTCACTGTGACTGTAACAGCGTTTCTGCCATAATCATTTTGGAGCTCCATCTGGCCTAACCATGGAAAGCCAAGGATTACAGGCTGGGGAGTACTCTTTAGAATCCAAAATTTAATTTCAATTTATAGGGAACCGACTAATAGACTTATAGGATGTGTACAACAGTAGGCAATAGACTGCTCCCCATTTCCCAGGGTTATGGTCAGTGTTCTAGTCCCAGTTTGAACTCCCAACTTTTTTACCATTTCCTCTGATATAAAGTTTCTGGAGTCCCCACTATCCAGTAAAGCCTCAGTATGGAATATAGTATCTCCCATTATCAAACGTATAGGCAAAACAGGGAAAGATTGAGTTCATTTTTTATTGAAAAGGCATTTGATGAAGCTTTACCTTTCTTTGGACATTGGTAAGCTTAATGACTAGGATTATGGCAAGAATAGCACAATCCTTCCTTATGATGACGTTGATATTCTTCATTGCTCATGCTGGTATTTTGCTTTTTGTAAGAAGACTCTTGCCACATGGGAGTTCTACCCATAACCAGATTTGCAGTTGTTCCAAGAAATTCTTTTAAAGGCAGTGTGATGGGGTGGTGTCTTATCAAATCTGACATATGACTTTCTAACCCTTCTCTGAAGTAAAGTGCTCCCATTTCATCATCTAATTCAGTATTCTGGAAGATCTCCAGAAACTTCTGCTTATATCTCTCAAAAGTTTGACCTTCCTGTCGAAAGTTCATCAAGGCAATGCATGACTGTAATTTGGTACTAGCAGGAGTTGCTACATTCAGCAACTGGCTTTTAAACTCTTCGTAATTCATGCACAAATTCTCATTTTCTTCCAAAGCTTTGGTAAACCAACCCAAAGCATCTCCAGAGAGCTGATAACCCACCGCCATTACCTTCCGTGAATCATCCTGTTGTTCTCAGGATATGCTTTAAAATGCGCCCCCAACAATGTAAGTCCTCCTTTCACATCAGCTAATGTTAATTTTTCAGGCAATGGAACCATAGGATAGTTCATGGGCGCATGGTTAGCCACAGTCACTGTTTGAACTTGACTTGGTCCTATTGCTTCTTTATAGGTCGTATCATCTATTTTTATTGAGAAAAACATCCGTGCCAATGTCTGGTAACCTTTCATCAATAAAGCAAATGATAAAGCTCCCAGTAATAAAAAAGCGGCAGGATATACTTTGTAAAACTTGGCGGTCAAAATGTCAGGGACTGACATCACTTTATCCCAGTTTGTGTTAGCAAGGCGTGAACCTGCTAACCCTGAGCTAAAGGTCCAGTATAACAAAGGGGCAGTGTGTACCATATAGAGAATGGCAAGGGCAATTGGTAGTTTAGCCCTAAGGAAGGAAGGATTTCTTCAACCACTCCCATTCCTGTTAAAGCCAGTACACCAGCTATGTTTAGACGTGGAAGTAATGGAAGAGGGATTTGTTCAGGTATAGGTTTTCTGCACCCATGGTTATATGTTTTATGGAAATATTGGTTAGACTGTATAGCTTGTTTACTTTATGGTATATGGAACTGTTATAATGAAAATATGTATTTAAAGGGTTTAGCATATGATAATATTTTATTGACCGCAAAGACTAACCATCTATATACTCTAGTTTTATCTCCCATCCAACTTCCTGGACTTTCCTAAGTTTAATTGATTATTTGAATGAAGCACTATAATTCTTTTGAGCTTATGGGATTGCACCTTGCATGTTATTTTGAAGGCAGTGGGAATTGTCTCAGTCTCATTGTAAATTCATTTTAGTGCGATTAATCGACTCAATATCATTGAAATTAGGGTAATTTAAGCGATTGACTGAACAAAACTCATTGCAATCATGATTTGATATGCAAATAATCGAGTTAACTTCAGCACAATTCCTCTTGATATGAAGAATTGTATCTGAAATCATAGGAATTCCTCTAATGTCAGGCTTTACCCTGACATCACCCCTCGTTTCCCTCCGATTTTCCTCCTACTTCAAATGAGGTAATCCAAAAACTATATGAAACTGCCACCACCGCAGTCAAGCATGTCACTGAACTGGAAGATCTTCCCATCCTCATGCACCACAAGAGCCGCTATTGCAAAATTGGATCAGCTTCTTGACACCTTCATTTAGACTGAACACTATATTGATGAACTCATAGAGACTTTAATCAAGGCCCAAATAGTTAATCTCAACAACTATTTACTTCAACTAAACCCTCATCCCGCAGATTCCCCAACCCCCGCTCTCAGCATTGATCTGCCTCTACAATGTTGAGTCTGAGGATGCCCCACCTGATCCCCCTCCCCTTCCGCCATGATGGGATAAGTGGCTCGCCGCTATGCAACCTGGTAGGTTATTTTCTCATTTCTTTTTGTGCCTTTATGAAAAGGGAAGTTAATTCCTATTTTATTTTTAGTCAATTTAGTTTTGGAGTATTAGTTTTGGTATTGTCCATTCCCTTGTCAGCTTGACTCAGTTTAATAAAAACATGGGCCTAAGCTGCAAGTTCTCAGCAATTTGTGCAAATCAGTCTTTACTTTTGAAACGTGGTATTATATTTTTTTACTGCTCATGTTGTTCATTACTATTCTGTTTTTTGCTTGGTTATAATTGCCGTTTTGTGTTTCTACCACCTTTTGGCTGTGGGGGGATCAGGCGAAGGCAGTTACATCATTAGACATGTTGTGAGAGGTAATCTAGTTGAGTGGAAAAATGTATTGGGAGTCAACTAAATTATTTTATTATTAATTTGTTCCAATACTAGTGGATTGGTCAGGGAGGATCCTCAGTATTTGTCACTCATATCAATGGTTGTAGGCTCTCAAAAGAGGGAGCTCTAAGGTAATATCTACAATTAATATGATTTAGACTTATTATTTGGCAGGAATGATACATGATAGTTTAACAACTTAAGGGCAGTATTGGCTAGCATGGGAAATTGAGTTAGAGGTAGTTCCAACTAATGGCAGGCATAAGCGTCATGTTGATGAGTGCAAAGCTACTCCTCTGAAATGAATGCTGACAATCCGTATTGAGGGCACTAAGATACCAAAATACTATTTATGTATGATATTATTTTCCTAATAAGCATCTTGTATTGGTATAGTAGCTTTTACTAGTAATTGGGTTTGTATTTAAAAAGGATGGAAGTGGCTAGATAATAAATTAACAACGATTGTGTGTCAGCTGAATCACTATCAGCTTAAATTTATGTTTCCTGTTGATATACAGGAAAAATGTAGTAAGCTAGATTACCCTCACAAACTTGTGCAGTGCTAACCAGCCTCTTGATTCAAGCATTTAAATCAGAATGTTGATACCATCGACACCTGCTGCGCCACTTGGAATGGTGCGCCGCCTTCTGGCATCCTTTGGCCACCACTGAAGCGCATCTGGTCTGGCTCTGCTAGCCTTCCCAATGCCACCAGACATTACATCCCACCTAGGGACTTAGTCCGCCATATTGAATGCTCACAGGCAGTGCTCCAGAGCCCTTTGGTGCTCCCTTGGAGCAACCTGCATTTTTTCCTTTGGGTCAAAAATGGGAATATTTTCCCATATGCAAGAGTGGCCATCATTGAGATGGCCATGGCGGTTTTCAAACCCGCTGGATATATTGATTTTCGCCCTTTTAAGGGCTATTTTGATTTCAGATTTTAATCCAAGGCTGATGCGGAAGCATAATCTGAACTGCCAATTATCTACAAAAACATCCTGATTCCCACTGTTCACATGTGGCTCACAGATGAGGCCACTTTGGTGGTCCAGTATGTTGGGTTGCATCATTTCTCACCCCAAACGCCTTCACCACAAACGAAGGAGGGTTTGGCCATTTTTGGCGCAGACCCCATCTTGCAGTTTGTGGTTCCCAATGGGGTAGGTCAGTTGGAAGGGCCTCGCGCCTTAGTAATGAACCACCTTTTCCATCGTAACACCCACCTCAAAATTCCCCCCTGAACTGTGATCAGATCCACACCTGATCACCCTTTTGGCGCGTATCAAAAACAGCTGCGCCATATGTCCCTTGTACATCAAATTAGATCATTTGAAACACAAGTAACCCATGGCTTCTGCCTCTGCCACTTCCACCGCTCCTCCTTCTGGCGTCAGGATAGCTGCTGCCTCGCCCAAATTTTTTGAGTGGGGTGCAATATTCCTGCCATCAACCTTGGCTAATTCTGGTGCTGCTTCCAAAGCAGCAGCCAATCAAAATATAAAGTTATTTTTTAAAATTTCTTCAGAATTATAGAATCCTGAGCTGAAGGCTGAGACATTTTTGGCTGTGCTGCCATGGTCAACTGTTAGCAGCCAATTATGATCTTCCACTTCACCAACTCTAGTGGCTGTCCTGGCATTAGCTGATTTAAATCCATTCAAAGCGCTCAAATAGATTAATGATGCATATTGGACTTATAGTGTTAAGCCTGACTGCCTTGGAGGAATTTTTTAAATTCTCTTAATTTGCATCCCCACCATTTTAGATCTAAAATCGATTTCCCTGCTTATAAAGATATTAATTAAATGGCAGTCAAAGCCGCGGCTACACCAGCCAACACCTTCCTCCTCCAGCAACTCCATGGGGCGATGGGACCCCTGGTTGAGGTATTACCATCCCAAATTTCCCCCATGATTATGATGAGGATGCAAAATATGAGATTGAGGAGCTCGCTTTTGGTGCAAGCCATGCTTGCATCGATGTAGCAAAGTCTTCTCTGTTTGACCCCAATTATCCCCAAACCCGCCAGCACATTAGACTTTCACTTGTGTGCTGGCTCTCATCACTTTTGCTGAGCATCAACCTGCTCAATATGTTGAGGCGATGGACACCGCTGGCCTCATTAACAAAGAAAACCCACGTTATACCTCCTTATGCCACATGTAGCTGATGCCCCAACCCATATGTTGTCCGCCATGGTCCACCATCTAAAGCAGGTGCCAGAAAAAGTTTCCCCAAAGCTTCCTCACATTCTGATATGGCTTCCTAGGCTGGTAACTTAGGAGCTTATTAGGCTTTTACTTCTAAAAAAAACCTTTTATTTGGCTCATTTCTTGCAAATAAAGATGTGTGTCAGCTCCCCCTTTTGGGATGGTCACCACTAGTACTAAAAAACCTGTGCAGTGACCATTTTTCAACACTCTTAAGATAAAGAAAAGTGTTTGATGATATCCAATGATGAAATTTTTGAACTTACTAGCACAACCCAAGGTTTATAAAATGTCACTGAAACCTTCCAGCGGTAATGGATTTATAGTTGAGGACCTCATAGTGTTATCTTGTTGGTTTATTTTGGATGATTTTATACTTTTTCCCACAATTTTTTAAGGAGCACCTTTAGCAAATTTTGAAAGTTTTTGATATAATGTGTGTAGCTTATTGAACTAAAGCCCATCTTTGTTGTTTTTTTCTAACAAAAGATTTTCTGAGGCCACAGAGTTAAAGAGAATAATATTTAATAATGTCTTACTGTATGGCTATTAATAAAATGTTCCGCACAAGTAGTCTATGTGACATACAAGAAGTCATCAGAATGATTTTTATTATATAGCAAATCAGCCAGTATCTTGATGAGGTGACCAATCATTTGTTTTCCTACTCCATAAGGAAGTCCCATATAATTGCGAAGAATTCCAGCATCAAGATTTGAATAAAAGATATGATAGAATATGGCTCTAAATCTGATATTTGTACTAAGACAAACCATTAAACTGTTCAAAGACAAGAGCGACGTTGCAGTTGGGGCAATTTTATTACTATTAATTCTATCAAATCAAACATCAAATTTTACTTAAATTAAGACTCAACCAATATTAAAAGTAAATACATTATTACATAGGAGAATGTTAGAGGTACATTTGATTAGTGCCCTACAGCTTCCACCTCCACTGATTCTGCCGCTCCCTCCTCCATTGTTGGCTCAGTTGCAGCTGCGGCAAAATTTTTCAAGTGGGGTTCAATTCATCTACCCTCAACCTCATCAAATTCTGGCATGGCTTCCAAAGCTACGCGCCAATCAAAATTTTTAAATTTTTAAAAACTTAGTCAATTTATGGCAACCTGAGTTGATGGCTGAAACAGTTTCAGCTGAGCTGCCATGGGTTGACAGTTTGCAGCCAATCAGGTCAGCCAATTTGCAACTCCAGTGGCTGGGACAGCATTAGCCGAGCTAAACTCTTCTGAGTGTCGCAATTGGATTGACAAAAATGACCAGTCATATAACATTAAACTGGATTTTGCATTGGAGGAGTTTTTTGTTAATCCTTCAATTTGTGTCCCCACCGGTTTTGTCCAAGAAAAGGTTTTCCTATTTATAAAAATATAGATAAAATGGCAGTTGAAGCCGCTGCAGCTCCTTCCAACACCTTACTCCGCCAGCAACTCCATGGGGCAATGGAACCCCTGGTTGAGGGTATTCCAATCCCCAATTTTTCTCCTGATTTTGAGGAAGAGGCAAAATATGAGATTGAGGAGCTGGCTTTTAGTGTAAGCCGCGCCTAGATTAATACAGCAATAACCTCCCTTTTTGACCAAAATTACCCTGAAACCCGCCGATGGCTATTATAGTCATTTACTTGTGTGCCTTCTCTCATCACTTTTTCTGAGCATCAACTTTCTTGATATGTTGAGGCGATGGACACTGCTGGCCTCATAAACGAAGAAAAGCCACAACTATACCTCCTTATGCCTCATGTCGCTGATGTTCCCACCCTAATGCTATCCGCCATGGTCAACCAGCTAAAGAGGCACTGGACAAAAGTTTCTTTCAAAGCTTCCTTCCCTTCTGATATGGCTTCCAAGGCTGTTAGCTGAGATGTCATATTGAGAAAAAAATTATTCTAATAATCCCTTTGTTTGTCCCACTTGCAAATAAAGGTGCATGGCAGCTCCCCATTTTTGGGTTGGGCGCCACTAGTGCTAAAAAAAGAAGTACATTTGACTAATAAACATCTAAGTCCCTTCCTATATGAGAAGCACTTCAAATTTGTGGCTGATTATGCCTTAACCTTATGGTTGCAGCAAGCATATAATCCATTTGTGTGATTTACTTAGAGGGCAAGCAGATTATAAACTCAGATCTAATTATCAATCAAGTAGGGACTATTTAATGTCCTTTCTTTTGCATCAAAAACTATAATCAATGCCAAATTTGGATTTAAAAAATACAAAACACAACTGCTCAAATGAGAAAAAATAAAAAATAAAAATGCTTTTGACATTTGCTGCCTTGGCATGGGGTGGTGGTGCGCCGTCTTTTGGTGTGTTTTTACCGCCGCCAAAGCATGCCTGGCCTGGCTCTGGTATCCATCTCATTGCTACCAGGCGTTATGTTCCCCCTCAAGACTTGCCCACCATTTTTCAAGCTCCCAAGCGGTGCTCTGGATCCCTTTGGTGCAACCATGGAGCAATTTGCAATCTTGGCCTCCAGTTAGAATATGGGAATCTTTTCCCATATGCAAGTGAGGCCATCATTGAGATGGCCATGGCGGTGTATAAACCTGCTGACTTTATCGATTTTCTCCCCTTCAAGGAGTATTTTGATCTCATTTTCCATTCTGAAGCTGATGCAGTGGCACAGCCAGGATGCCATTAATATTTAAAAATATTCCTTTCCCAACTATTTGCACTTGGGTCGCAGATGAGGCCACTTTGGTGGACCAGTTTTCTTGGTTGCCCTCCCACCTTTCCCCCAAATGCCTCTGCCATAAGCTCACGGAGGGTTTGGCCGTTTACAGTGCAGACCCCATGTTGAAGTTCGTGTTCCCAATGGGGCAAATCATCTAGCAGGGCCCTGTGCCTTTGTGATGATCTATCCTTTCCATTATGGCACCCACCTCATAATTCCCCTTGCATCATAATCAGATACGCCCCTGTCACCCATTCTAAGTGCGTGACAATAACAGCTGCACCATTTGCCCCTTGTGCTTCAAACTGGACATTAAAAGCGCAAGTGGCCATCAGTTTCTGCCTTCACTAATTCTTCCGCCTCCCCTCCATTGTTGGCTCAGCTGCATCTACGCCAAATTTTTTCTAGTGGTGCTTAATTCTCTCACCCCCAACTTCAGCAAATTCTGGCATAGCTTCCAAAGCTGTAGCCAATCAAAATTTTAAAAAACTATAAAAATTTGGTCAATTTATGGCAACCTGAGCTGATGGCTGAAACAGTTTCAGCTGAGCTGTCATTTTTGACAGTTCACAGCCAATAAGGTGTGGCCAACTTGCCAACTCTGGTGGTTGGGCCAGTGTTGAATGGTTGACTGGATACAAATCGTCATTTATTATAAACCAAAGAAATTCTAAGTATATCTGAACTTGAATTTGTGGCCTAGCAATTTCACTTAATTATATTTGACTATGATGACATGGGCTCGAGGGCTTTGTTGGTTAGGTCAAACTTAGTTTAAGTTTTATTTAATGACTCGGGCATGTGGGCTTTGGTATATGTCAAAATTAGTTTTTAATGTTGGTCAAGTTTTTGATTGAATTGATTACTAATTAGTGATACAAATCGCCTTGGTATGTGCTGCCAATTACACATGAAAGTGAATCAGTTCAGCTATTTTAAAGTTATGACGAAACACCATTTCAAAAAAAATGATGGTGTTTACTCCATCTCTGAGGCTGAGCATGATGCCCTAAGTCAAAGTATTTGTAGATGTCATTACAAACTTTTTATGTGGTCAAGGGTCACTGAAAGTAAGGCGTCATGGGTAAGATGTGGTTAACATCAAACCCTATAAATAACTTTGCATTTACACTAATAAAATATCCTTTAACTTCTGGATTAAGTTTCTAATTTATCTTATAACATTTTTGTGTTATCACTTTAATTTATATTAAAGTCAATTTTCACTTGGGATCAGTAGGATCAGGGCAGCGGGCCATCGTTCAAGTGAAATGACTGAGTATACAATTGAAGTATTACCAAAAGCTATATCATAAATTTAAAGCACCATCCTGTCTTTGTCCTCACACAATAGATGCTCAAAGCTGCAGTTTCCACCAAACAACGAACCAGCCATCAGGTGAAGCCCAGATCTTCAACAGCCAGCATTATATGAATCAAATCCTTTTGAGTGTCTTGATTGGATTGATGAGAGCGACCAACTGTATAATGTAAAGCCAGATTTCACTTTGGAGGAATTTTTTATTTTTCCTCCCGAATTTTGGCCACACCATTTTCACAAATTATGGGTATCTGTCATATAAAAATATCAATTAAATGGCAGTCAAAGCCGCGGCCACTCCTGCCAACACCTTACTCCGCCAGCAACTTCATGGGGCGATTGGACCCCAGGTTGAGGGTAATACTATCCCTAATTTCCCACATGATTTTAAAAGAGGATGCAAAGTATGAGACTGAGGAACTCGCTTTGGTGCAAGCCACGTTTGCATTGATGCAGTAAAAACTTTGCTTTTTGATACCAATTATCCCAAAACCCACTCTGCATCAAGTCATTCACTTGTGTGCCTGCTCTCATCACTTTTGCAGCATCAACTTGCTCAATATTTTGAGGCGGTGGATACTGCTGACCTCAATGATGAAGAAAACCCTCAATTATATCTCCTTATGCCACATTCCGCTGATGCCCCACTCCTATGCTATCCACCATAGTCTTCCAGCTAAAGCGGACGCTAGACAAAAGTTTTCAAAAAGCTTCCTTGCCATCTGATATAGTTTCATAATCTGATAACTTTAGGGTATATTAGGAATTTTTTATTTCTAATAATTCCTTTTGTGGCTCATTCACACTTAAAGGTGCATGGTGGCTCCCCCTTTTTGGGTTGGGCATTACTGGTGCTAAAAATATAGGGGCTATTTAGTAGAACTCCTGGGAAGTCTCAATTTTATTAATGACCCTATAAACATCTAAAGAAGATTAATTTATGAGTTAATTATAGATCTAGGGACATGCAGTCAAGAATCGCCCATGGTACTGTACAAAAGGTATTTAAGACTTGATAAGACTCATATAGAAGAATAGTTACTAATAAATTTTTTTTAAAAATCCTAGCTATCATATGTACAATCTTCAGATCAGACTTCATATACTATGGAGGCGCGCACTTCGTTTGGGTATGACGCTTTTAAAACCTTATTTGTAGCTGAAGAACTAATGCTACTGATATAGTATGAATGACTTAGTTAAGATGACATTGAGTCCTGTCTTGTGTGCTAAACATGGCCCATCTTTTCAGTATATTAGCATAAGGTGGTGGGGCTACCTCAGCATTTACCTATGTTATTATTAATTTTATTTGAATTTCACAACTTCAATATAAGACCAATGTTTTATCCTTGTTGTAGATTACTTTATAAAAGGGTCAAAGCCATTTCTCTGATTACTGAGACTGCTAAGACCTTCTAATCCTTTTATTAAAGCAGGTCTTTACCAACATTTTAACCAAAGCTTTTTTGACAGAGTTTTATTTAACCAAGGCAAGCTGAATAGTGGACAGACATTTTCAAAACTCAAAGAAATAAACTAAAAAACAAACGTCTAGAATTATCCAAACAGAGTGATTAACCGCCCAAAAGGGCAGGTGAACCACAATCAAAATAGAATATAACTAACCAGGTGGGACAGTTATGAGTCGCTCATCCTACCATGGCAGAAGGGGAAGGAGGATTGGGTGTCTTATCCTCATAATCAGATTCCATATCAAAGGCAAGTGTGTGGGCCAAGGCGGAGAGCAATGGTTTGGGGTGATCATCAACATTGGGAGCGAGTTGGCTGATGGCTGGCTGGTATTCAAGCTCACCTGCATAAAAAATTTGCCCCAAGGTATTTGGAAAGGCAGTATCCCGCATGAAGATGGATGGAAGGAAGCTCAGATAATAAAGATGGTGGCGCGGGTGGTTTTTGTCTTGGCCTGTGAAGTGGTAGCAACTTTCTTGATGGCTACATTTGCTTGTCTGTGGAGGTTTTTAATGTTACATCTGACATGTAAGGGTAAGGTCAGATCAATTTTGTGACAAAGGATACCCTTGGCGAGTATCACTACTGATGTATCAGTCATCTCATGGATGTTGGTTTTACCTTGGTTTTCAGCTGCAGAAACAGCGAGCTGGTGTTCAGAGCAGAATGCAGAGGTGTTTGGTCAGGGGGCGTAAAAACGCCTAGGGATCTGAATGGGGGTGCTGTATTTATGTAAAAGCTTCTATTGGGGTATTCAATTCTTTTATTACATTTCCCACTTCATTGGTTTCATCCAATGAAGTCCATGGATTCAAGTCATATTGGAAATTAAGGTTGGTAAGGTTAAAGGTTGTGGCTGTTAATTAAGGAATAATGTGGGATGGAATTGTTATCCAAGCTGTCTCTTAATTGGTTGAAGTGCATATGGCACTGTACTGATGAGGGGCCTGATTGGCATCTATGAGCACTGCATCAGCTGCAGGTTTTGGGGTAGGGGGAAGTATTGTACCCAATACTAGAAAGGCAGTGGGGTGTGTAACATATTGGGGGCCATATGGAGGCAACGCAGGTCCGGTGAATGCAGACAGATGGGGCATTTACACTTTGAGTGATCCAACTCAAAGCAGGATGGACAGATAGTCTGCCCGCCCTTGACACAGGACCAAAATGGGTGGTTAAGGGCAAGGGAATGATGGTGCAGAGGGGAATCAACAAAGCAAATTTTTTATAAATTAGGATAATTGTGGCAAATGAGAAAGACTGAGAGAGATGAGCGGCCCCATTGGGGACCACAAACTGAAGTATAAGGTTTGAGCCATATGCAGCTAAGCTATCATTAACTCCTGATGGAGCATCGTAGGGGGAAGGTGAGTGAGCAACCCCGCAAACTGAACCACCATAGTGGTGTCAGTGGGGAGCTGGGTGCACATTGTGGTAATAGGGGTGCCTTGGAAAACAAGTGGAACGGTGGCCGCTGGCAACATCAGCTTTGCAGTTGAAGCTAAGATCAAAATACTCCTTATAGGGGTAGAAATCAATAAATCTGGCTAGCAGCATCACAGCCTGGGCCATATTGATAATGGTTTTTTTGTTGTATGGGAATAATTTCCCATATTAGTCCCAAAGGCCAAAATGCAGCTGGGATCAGGGAAGAATGAGTGGGCTGCAAGGCAATTTATGGGCACATGCAAGGTGGATGGCGAGATCCTTGGGCAGAATGAACTGACCAATGTTTTTTGGGACTAGATGATCCAGTCCAAAAGCGTTTTCCCACCAGATGGAAACCACTGGGTGGGGTTTTGCCGCTGCCCAACATGGGGCAGCTGGCAGGGAATTCAAGGTCATCAGGAAGCAAATGGTGGAGGTCAGCGTAGGCTAGTTAGGTTCTTTTTTACTTACTTTTTAATTAAAAACGCTTGAAAGTTACTCTGATCATAAAGAAATAACTCTATACTTGGATAAAGTTGAATGTGCTTATTTATTGTTTGAGTAGGAGTAGATTTTCTTTACAGCTGATATCTTTTTTTCTTAAGTATATACTAAGCTTTATACCTTAATTAGGTTTTTCAAGTTTTTCTACCCCATTTATCCTACTAAAAATGGAGTTATAGAAAATGCAGATAATACATGAACTTTATAATAGATACCCTTTATAAAAACTTTAAGATAAAAACTAAACAAATTCTCCGAAGTTCTAAATTGTTTTTAGGTTATCTATCACAGAACTATGAATATTTTAACATTTAAAGCTCTATCTGGCAGTGACTCTATATTAACATCTAACTTTTAGCCCATACTAGAAACGCCAACTACTGATACTGTAACTTAGCCATGAGGAGACTTGCAGAAGAAATCTTTAGATTGCAATATCTTGTATTAAAATATTTTAAAGCTTAGAGAAAATAAAAGAAGCAGTCTAATTCTTTGTTTTCAATTTTATAAAATAATAACTAGAATTCATGTCTTCAACGGCTATCATTGGTCTGAAGAAAGAGTTATAAACTTACATAACTCTGGTCTAGCCCTATTAAGTGATCTATTGACACGGCCTGAGTATTCCATAGTTTTTTAAAAATATAATTGACATGTTCAAAAAAACATTTTTTGAAGCTATTTACCCTTTATCAATTTCTAGAGAGGTATTGTTGGGAAAGCCAATAACCAGGTCAGTTTGGATATTAGTCAAGTTAGATAAAATAATAAAATCTTAATAAGAATTCTCCAAAAATAAACCCGTTTTTCTATTCCAATTAATAAATAACATTGGGCATCCATAAAAAATTGGACTCAATACTTTTAAAAAGAATTTAGTAACATTTAAATTATATAAATGGTTCCCTTTAAGATCTAGAAAGATTTGTCATGTAAAAGGCACATTATCTGGAATAAAGTATAACCAGTTTTAAACTATAATGAGCATTCCCTGTTTTAAATGAATGTATTATTTCTAGTATATCTTGAATGCTTTATCATTTCCAAAAGCCCAATAATCCCTCAGTTAACAAATTTTTACTAATAAGATAGTTGTGAACTACCAAGAGTAAGAATCTTTTTAGTGACCATCTAGTAGTAAAAAAAGAATCTTTTTAGTATTAATGAAGCTCAACCCAAAAAGATGGCGTACCACCATTTTTAATGGTGGTGCAAAATGAAAGCAAAATAAAAACTCCCAATATGGCGCCTCAGCGGTTTCCCTAAAAGGTTATATCTTATGGGCATGGGGGATCATGAATATTGATGTCCAGTGGGAATTTATTAGAAAAGTAAGAGCAGATTGAATGAGTGTGGGGACATCAGTGGTATGGAGCAGAAGGTGAATAAAGATAATACAATTTTCATCAATGAGGCTTGCAGTATGCATTGCCTCAATGTACTGTGCGAGATGAAAATCAGTACTCTTGAGAAGCTCTGGCATACGCTTTAGTTTTTATTTTTTTTTGCAAGTTTGGGGGTTGTTGGGGTTAAATAACACCAAAGTAGTTTCATTGGTGTATTTTTGGCCCGCAGAAAATGCATACTTTTAATTTCATATTGATTTTCCTTGAGGAAGTCATATAAGATTTTTTGCTGAATTTCATTGATAAGAGGCTCCATAGCACATGGAAGCTTATTGGAGTCTAACGTTGGTAGAGGCACTGTCACAGTAATGGCAAGCTGATAATGCATACAATAGACTGGGAAGCCCTTATAAGGACAGAAAAGGTGCTGGCATTTAAAGCGTAGGCTGAAAAAAAGTCCAGCCATTCAAACTCAGGATCTATGTTATAAGGTTGATCATCCTCAATAAATAGAGGATAACATTTTGGTTTTAAGACTGTTAAACATGGACCAGCCACTAGCGCTGATTATCTGAGACCAGGAATAGTTGCTCATAAACCATTAATCAAGGTTGTTTGACAGTGGCCTGAACAGTAATCTTCTACAGAATGGGTTGAGAAGATTGTATTAATTGGCTGGTCCAGAAGGAACAGCAGATCAGCGGTCAAGGGAGATGAAGATGGAAGGAGGCAAGCCAATTTGAAAAATTCAGGCAGCCTGACAGTGGGGCAAACTTTTAAGGGAGGAAGGGAAGAAGCAGCTCTAGATGTAAGGGAAGGGAACTTGCAGTATGAAAGGCTTAGCTTAAAGCACTTTGGGAAGAGGATTGGCCATTTTTGATGCAGGCCCAGAATGGGTTGGGGGTAGAGTGGATCACTGTTCAAGGGGGAATGCAAGGTGTGTATCCTAGTGGAAAGGGTTGATAATTTCAAAGGTGATGGGCCCCTCAAACTAGCTGGCCTCTTAAGTAACCACATACTAAAGTTGGGACCAGCGCCATAAGTTGCCATTCCCTCCAGGAGTTATGCAAAGCTGGTTGAGAAATGGATGTGCATCCCATGAAAGAAACCACCAAAGTGGCTTCTGAAGGCAACAAAGGAAAACTGGTATGAATAGATATTTATATAACAATTGTCATTGATGCTGCGACCATGTCTAGGGCTTCACAAGCGAAAATAAAATACAAAAAATATAAAAAAGTTAAACTCTAAAAACCAACAGAGTTGTGCTTCTCCATGGCCATCTCAATAATGGTGGGGGTTTGAATAAGGGAAGAAATTTAAATTTGAAATTCAAGACTGAAGTTAAGGGTGCTCTTGGATAGCACTAGGGGGTTTTTAAGCACCAAATGGGAGTGCGCAATGTTCTGGGTTAGATTTTGAGGGGGACAAAGCAACTGGTGGGATTAAGATAGCTAGCAGAGCCAGCCTGGGCGCGCATCAGCAGTTTCCCCCAGAAAATCTGGAGGCGGCGCATAACCGCCCCACATGGGAGCAGCAGGCATCAGATTTGATGACATTTGAGAATTTTGAGTTGTCAGGATGGCAACAGAAATTTATTTCCTTTTTCTTACAAGTTTGAAATTGATTTGATAAGGGGTGATGCAAAAAAGAGAAAGAAGTAACCTTTAAGCCTTTAACCCAAGCCTTAATCTTCAGCTCCAGCAATTTCAGCAAAGACCAATATTAATTTCATTTGGTACAAAAAAATATTCTACAAACGAATTTGTTATAAGAAAAGATATAGTTTGCTGGATATCAAGTATAAGAAAAACCATTTTGATATATAATGAAAGGGCAGATTGATTTATTATCCTAAGGCAGACTAGACAAGATTTAACTGTACACGAGTTTTTAGAAGTTTGAGGAAAGAAGTTTTGTACAGAAGAGATTATGATTTTACCTTTTCATAATAAGAAAGTAGAGAATGTGATAATTTTATTATATTAATACTAAACTACTTAAATAACTATGCTGATCTGAGGTTATTTATAGCTAGATGTTTTAGATATGAATATATATAATCAGGACTAAGAAGTATGAGTAAGAAATTACATACTAGTATATACAACTTAATAATGCACTATAAATATATAATGATGTACTTCAAAATTATGAGAACTAAAAACTTCATGAGCTATAAATGGAAAACTCATAATATCAATAAATTCTAGTTATCTTTATATGGATTTGTAGTAAGATAAATTATGGGTTACTTTAGAATTTACAGAGATATGGTTTATTATCAATCAACAGTTTAAAGCATCAGTATAATATCAATTTCTATTTCGTGTAGTTGATAATGAAGTAATTTTTCAGATTTTACCTAAGAATCAATCTACCATTTATTAAAAATTCTTCAAGTTGATTATTGATGTAAAACAAATTGGGTAGCATGATGCATTTATGTTAATTCACTAGTTGAAAAACAGGTAAAAGTGTGATTAATAAGTAAATAAATAGAATCCAGAGTGATTATTCATTATTTTTTGTAATATTTCTAGAGAAGAACAAGGATAAAACTGGGACAGAGAAAAGAAAACAAAGTTTAAAAGTTATTCTATAACATTTTTGATGTGATCATGCACTAATGGTAGCTTAGTGGAGTTAATATATAAAATGAAATATTTTCAAATTTACAAAAATAAATCAAAAGGCTGTACCAATTTTTGCCCATGTTTTTACAATTAAGAGATCTAGTCAATCCATAGAAACAAAAACCAAGAGAAGTACAGTTTGGTATAAAAGAACCTTTAATATATCGTTCATTGTATTATGAGCAAAAAAATTCTAAAAGTTTAGCCTTTTTAGTGTAATATGAGGGGATCAAGTCAATAAAATTCCATCTAAGATAAAAAATAATCAAACAAATGATTTATATCAATCATAGACATTTCAAAAACTCATATTTTGTAACCTTGATGATTTTAGTGTTCTCCTAAGTGGTTTTTCATTCTGTAATACCTAAAGTGTCTTTTTTGCAGGCATGTATACTTTTATTTTATAAAGAATGATTTTTTATAATAGTTCTCTATGGATTTCAGATGCTCTTTACGTTATCTATATTCTTACTATCTTTTGATAGCTTTAGCACTCACACCAGAAAATATATCATAACCTGAAATAATCAGCTCTCAGGTATCTTTTTTTAAGTCAATTTCATTCACATACTTACTTCCACTATTATACAATGCTTATTGTAATCTTAAAAAGCACAATTAAGTATGTTCTATGATGATTGGTAACTTAATTTTTTTCAATTACTAAGGCGAAAAGGACGACCATTATGCCATTATAGTGGAACTTAAAGAGTATATGTGATAAGGATTGGGGTAATCAGGTTAATGTAAGGATATGTGTAACTCAGCTTACTGTAGTTTTTCAACTAAATCTTTATTTTCTTTATAAAAAGTATATGTGATGTTATTCTAAGAGATAGAAAATTTTCTATTAGTTTTTTTTCTATATAAATACTTCTTAAGGCTCAAAAGAAATAATTTAAAATCTTAATTAACCATGATATTTTAAATAGCTGTTCAAGTATAATAACCTTCAGCAATCTAACTGCACCTGGTTATTTCATCTTCTTAATACTTAAACTTTAAAATTTTGTATTCAATATTTATAAACTGAGCTTTAGTGCTCTTTGCATGTGGTTCTATGAAGTTATTGTTGAGTAGTGATTGTTAAGTTTTTCTAGAGTAAATTTGAATTAAGATTTATATTAAATTAAGGGTGCATAGATGTAGCATGATCTCTTATAGGCTAGGAAGGCCTTAAAATTGAAATCAAATTTTTTGGGACTTTTCTTACTTTATTTTCATTTTTTACCTGATAGTAATTAATACGTTGATTGACAACTAAAAGGTAACTCATAAATGCGAACTACTAGTTTTCATGTAGCTTACATTCAGCTGGTTAATAAACTATAACGCAACTTCATTTTTTTCAAAAACAATAAATCTATTAACATTTATTTTTATAAAAAAAATTATATACAAGCTGCCTATTATGAAACTCATTGCTATTTGCACCAGCGAAAAAATCTTGCTTAGGATTAAATGCATTGATGAAAGGGATAAATATTTTTTAAATTTACATCATTTCTAAAAACATCCTTATATAGCACATTTAGTTTTTATGCTACCAATCACTGATTTTTCATGTTATTTTCCTGGATTTTCAACAAGCAATAATTTATAAGTCTAATCTTCATAAGCCCTTTTTATACTTTGCTCCCAAAAATTTTCTTCCTTAAGCTTAAATCAATATCATATAACAAATAAACCTAATCAAAATTTGTTTTTGCGTCTCATCTAGAATCTTAATGGTGATAGGTTAATAGGCTTATCAACTACAATTCCCTTATAGATTAATGGATTATGCAAGACCCTTACTATTGGCTAAACCACAATTTGGTTCATAGATTATAGACGTTTTTTTAATTATTTTCTTTTTAATAAAATACTATACTACTTACTTCCTTTTTTTGACCATTTGTCTCTGGAAACTATACAATCCTAGAATACATGAAAAATGGATTACCTCTGGTCATACTGTTAGATTTGTTCATCAGCTTAGAAGATGAGCTTAAACTTTAGTATTATCTCAATGATGGTTACCACAAGTGACACAGTATACCATATTGCTTAATATATATTATCATAATAATGTTCAAAACATCTCAATTATTACCAAATTTATATTATGAATAACATATTGAAACAATTAGACACTATATTAAATATAAAAGTTTTTGCAATCTCCAGAATTTATATATATACTTAGGATGAATGGTATAGAAATCTCTTGATTCTATCTCCAAAATCTTAAGGTAATTAACAATACTATCAGATAAAAAGTGTGAGAAACAAGATATATTTTGGCCTGACTATAAACTATAGGCTTGGATGGGATTATCAATGCCATTTAATTAAAATTATAAGTATTAAATATAAAGGCTCCCTTTTATTGTAAATAAAAAGGAGTAATTACAAATATTGCCAATCTGCCATTTTATGAATTCAACAATAAACAGAATTGTGATGATCAAGTATATGTCTGATCATCTAGTACTAAATAAAAGTATATGTCTGATCACTATCCCCAGTTTTCCCCATGATTTTGAGGAAGATGCAAAATATGAAATTGAGGAGCTCGCTTTTGGTGTGAGCTGCACTTGCATTGATGCAGCAATAACTACAGTATTTTACCCTGATTATCATGAAACCCACTATTGCATCAAGTTTTTCACTTGTGTGCTGGCCCTCATCACTTTTGCAGCATCAACTTGCTCAATATTTTGAGGCGGTGGATACTGCTAACCTCAATGATGAAGAAAACCCTCAATTATTTTCCTTATGCCACATACCGCTGATGCCCCCACTTCTATGCTATCTGCCATGGTCTGCCGCTAAGCAGGCGTTAGACAAAAGTTTCCCCAACGCTTTTTCACCTTCCAATATGGATTCATAGGCTATTATCTGAGGTGCCATAATATCAAATTTTTTTATTTCTTATAATCCCTTTATTTGGCTCATTTGCAAATAAAGATGCATGGCGGCTTCCCCTTTTGGGTTGGGCACCACTAGTCTAAAAAAGGATATGTCTATTTACTATATAGTCTTGTTACCCTCAATGGGTAACTATGGCCAAACAGTGTGGCACAAGAACCCAGACCTTTGGAAACAAGCCATTATTCAAAAAATTTACATAATAAATCTTTGACAAATAATGCCATTTTTGGCTTAATTTAAGGTATTTTAAGAATGAAAGTCCAAGTTTAAGGACATTTGAAGTCCTAAAATATATGCATAAGTTGTTTCGTAATGTTGGAGGTACTCATCCAACGTCTAAAACGGGTATCAAACATTAGCAGAAGGGTTGAGAACTTATGAAGATTCCATCTAAGGCTGTTCCCTTGTGGAGTCTGCAGAAACAATTCCAAACTTATTCCCCATGTTTCGCCCTTATTATAATAGATAACAAATAATCAATTGTTTTCAAGGCAACGTTATTTTCTAAAATATTAAATAAAAAAATTTTATACATAAATTAAAAATTTCAAATAATTATTTGTAAGGTTGTGATATCAGGCGCCTGTGATGCCATGGAGTACACTTTAGAGCTTGGAAAGACCATTGCTTACATGCAAACGTTCCCTAGGGACAAAACCTAGATGCTTACATTAAGTTTGGGACTCCCTTCAATATTGGTACTCTTTGTAAGATGTCCTTTTAGAAAACATATTCACGTTTCATATATGGTGCTCTTTATCCTTTTTAGGTTTCTGACTGTAGCCCTGTTGGCAAACTTCACCTTGCAAACATTGGAAGAAGATATCTTTTCTTTCTTCTTGGTGTAACTTTCTGAGCAAAATTACACAAACTTATAAAACAAAATTAAATTCGCCTGTAGTATTTTTGCTCCAATGCCCTCATATTCTCCACTGGATGCTCCAGCGTGGGGCATAGGCGAAACTCCCCTGCCATTTTCTGTCCGGCAGAAAAATAAACTAGGATTGGTTCACCCAGTCACTCCAAACCCCTAGGATGGTTCGTTCCACCCAAGGACCTAGACGCCCACCTTGCTCATACCTAAGCAGTACCACGCTGCCCCCTAATGCTCCCCCAGAGCAACATGCACTACAGCCTAAGGATCAAATATGGGAAACTTTTCCCATACCATGACCAAGCCATTATCAAAATGGCACAGGTGGTGATGACACCCACTAGCTTTATCAATTTCCACCCCTACAAGGGGTATTTTGACCTCAGCTTCACCTGCAAAGCTGACGCTACCACTGCAGAAACTGTGCCCCTGGTATTCCAGGGCACCCCTCTCCCCACAACTCAGACTCAGCTCCCAGCGGACACCACTTTGGTGGTCCAGTTTTCTGGTTTGCCCACCCACCTCCCCCTGCGGTGCTCCACCAGGAGCTGATGGATGGTTTGGCAGCCTATGGCTCCAACCCCATCTTACAATTTGTGGAATCAAATGGGGCTACACGACTTGCTGGGCCTCAGGCATATGCCACAATAAGCCCTGAATCTAATAAAATTGCAGGGGCAATTCCACCACACACTGGTTATTCCCTCAGTGCCCGACCATCCATTTTTGGCCCACATTGAGGGTGGGCGGATGATCTGTCCATCATGTTTTGAGTTAGACCACTCAAAATGCAAATGCCCCTTATCAATCACTTCAGGCAGATTGGAAAACTCATCCATTGACCTCCAATCCGCTGCCCACCCTGTACAATTTCTGGCATGGGGCACAATCCTACCTCCTCCACCCCCAAAGCCTGTTGATGCAGCTGCACCTGCAGCCACCAATCAGCCTCCTCCTCACCCCAATGCCATAAATAATTCCTCCAATCAAGCACCAGATTGGATCCTAGTTTGATCCCATGCTTCCTCAAATGAATCAACTGAACCTCAACCGTATGCTGATTCCCCAATCCAATTCAACCAAAACCCATGGGAACTACTGGCTGAAATTGATAAATTGGGTAAGTTCATTGAAGAACCATCTCTGCAAATTGAGCGGTTTATTAATGCAGAATGGGATGCCAAATACCCCCCTCAACTTTATACCCCTTAATCAAACGCCAAATCATTTTGCAGTGATCACCAGCTTGAAGTCAAAGCAGCTGCAACACCAGATTGTTGTCCCCTGCATAAAGCTGTCACTAAATCAGTAGCGATACTCAAAGGAGGAGCTCCACCTCCTGTTTTCCCCGCAATCTTAACTACAAAAAGCAAAATATCAGTGAACCAGTATTACAAAAACACAAATGATGCTATCCAGAACGTGGCAACTATAGCACAGAATCCAAAAGCAAAAAATAACCTGAACCAACATTACCATGTTTGTTAAAGTCCCAGATGCCCAAATTAAAGCTGAAAAAGCTTTAACTGAATATCTCAGTGCCATTTACCTAGCTGGCAATTTCCATGAATTTCCAATTATTAGATATATTGAACCACATACTGCAGATGCCCCAACTCCATTACTGACGGCCGTGACATGAACCTTACTATGGGAGCAAGAAGCTGCTGCTGAAGAGGCTGCTGAAGATGAGCCCCCAAGCTCCCTCCCCTTCCACCATGGAGGGATAAGCGGCTTCCACTGCCCACCTGGTTGATTGTTTTCAAGCGTTTCACTCAATCCTCTCATTAGGGCGTTTTGTTTGAACCAAGTAGTTACGTTAGTTTTTAGTATATTTTAGTTTTGTTAATGTCCATCCTCTGGTCAGCTTGCCTCTAATAAATATCAACATTGGAAGAAGTTGTCCATCACAAAAATGATGAAGAAGACAGGGATGGCTCGTCCAAAAATCAGGATATGAAATTCTACTTCACCATTCCTGACTAAAACAGAGACAATGATTTAATTGACTTGGTATAGTCTAACATGTTCAATGTTTCAGATTAATTTGACAAAACCTTTTTAAAATATTTAGAATATGAGCCCTGAAACGTATCTCAAGTGGTCTCAATATCTATGGAACATATAAGCTTTCTAATGCTATACCTTAACCTTTCCCAGGCACCATATCACATATAAAAAGACACCACATTCATATAATGCTCTTATACTGTTATCTTTACATTCCAGATTAAAAAAACTTATAAAAAGTGTAAGCTAAAGATTAAATCATAGAAAAGAAATATTGCGCTGGAGATCCAAATTCAAGCACGTTATTGAAAGCCCTAATGGCATGAATATACTGCTGACACTAATTTTGACTATCAAAGAAATGTGGAAATTGATTATACTACTTTTTCAGGTATCACTTAAAATATTCACTATGTATATAATTATCTCAAATAGAAGCTTGGATGTAGTATGATAGGTAGATGCAGCAGTTCCTGAGGATAATATATAGATAATTAAAATGAGACTTTTACAAGAAAAATTATTAATGGTTAACAATGTACTTAAGTAAAACAACTATATAAGATACAACAGGTGAAGGATGTAAAAAATCATTTTCATAAAACACTTTATTGATTTAAAGGAGGTAATCTGATCAAAGAAAAACATACCTATATCTTAATAACAAGCAAACAATTCTAGGATAATAAAAAACGCTTTTAGCGAGCAAAACTGTATTAAAGAATTAGGAACTAAGACCAACCTGGTGGAAGCTTTTTTTTCACCGCTAAATCCTACTTTTTGATAATTACAATAATCCTGAATTAAGCCCTATAAGGTCTAACAACCAGTGATGGTAAAGTTCACCAAAATCCCCTCCACCGTGTCAAATTTAATAAAAATGAACCCCAAATCTCAGAGCCCTCTGTTGCAGCTTGTGAATCAACCTGTACCATCCACTCCCATCTGGAAACTGCAAAATCAGATGCCTATCAACATCCATCAACCCACATTAAGATTAAAGATGATTTTGCCATCGTACAGCCTATCTCAGTCAACCCTGTGTTGACTGAAATTCAATCAGTCAAAGCGCCCCACTCTGGAGGCGCATTCAACGATACAACCTTAATAGTAGGAAGTACTTTTTTTAGTACTAGATGGTCCCAACCCAAGGGGGGGATTCATCGATGTCTAATAGTAGGAAGTACTAATGCTTCCAATACCATAAAGGGGATCAAATGGATTTACCAACAACCACCTCTTTGGAAATTAACAAATGCACCCAAACTGAATCTAAAGTAATTGTCAAGTCAGCTGGCTGTCAAGTCCACCAAAATAAAAACCAAATTTCATCAGGAACCAACTAATCAACCAGCTGATTAATCCCAGCCAGCATCTGCTGACTGTCATATAATGCTGGAGAAATAGATTGGTTTGAAGAAGATCCATAATCCATCAATCAATTGAGATGGGATAATTCCAAAACAGGTAAGCCAACTAACCCACAAAAACTTGAGTATCAACTAGGGATGGCCATCAGGTTCCAGCACATAAATCCACAAAAGATACTGTCGCTACCATCTGGGGACCTTCAGGAGAAGCAACCAATTAAATTTTAACTTGAATATAAGCAAAAAATAAGCAAGTTAAGGATATTTTAGGTGCATGGAAGAAAAACCAGTGCCTGCACCACCCACTGATGACCTATGTGAGCTGTTTTTGTAGTTGAAGTGTTGAAGAAATGGACTAGAACTCACTCACATTGTTCAATCCCTTAGTCTACTCTTACTCATTCAGTTAGAGTCTACTGTTGGGATCTAGGGTTTTGACCTCATGACTCTTTTTAATTGAAAGCCAAGTGACCCAAAGCTCTGGGGTGTTGTATTTTACCTTTTTTGCTTCTCTTGGACAAGAAGTCTTTTTTCAGATGCTTTTTCTGGAATGGTAATTCCTAAAAAATATTGGCTAACTTTTAACCTAAAATTTGCAAAAAGAAGAGAGTTCCGTTTATTAGCTTGGATTGCACAATATAAGGAAAATCAGGCTAAGGACTTGGTCATTCTTCATGCATACTAAGCCAAGATCTATTTCAGTTTCCTATTTGGTATTCATTTGCCTCATAGATTGGGTTTGAAACCAGATATTAGGTGGTTTTGGGCGATTAATAGATGACCGCATTAGTCAGGGATTGTCCCTGATGTTGCATGGTGGTGATTTTCGTTGGGGAAAGCCCCAATAGTTTTTATTGTTAAGATTTGATTCACATCATCTACCTCATCTAAATCTTGGATTTTGGCAGGAATCCTGACAACACCCCCCACTAGATCTTAGCGCAGGTTGGAAAATCTTAGTGAAATTGAATGTGTAAATGATTTACCAAGCTACCCTGGTCAACCTCCACAATTAAGTGTTTGTTGCCCCGCCTATAAATAACTTTGTAGGACCCACCAAGTTGGTTCTTAATTTGTTGTCATGCCCTCCAGTCCAATGATGGTAAAAAAGAAACTAGATCACTCAGTTTTGAGGTGTACAGGGGATCATGCTTATTGTTAAATTAATTAGTTTCTCTACTTGTGGTAGTGGATAAGCTCTCAGAAGCCAAAGCTGGTGTCTGATAATTTCATTAGTAATGCTTCGCATAGTAACTTTGAGGGCATCAGGAGAAATTTGACCTAACATGGATTGCATTTAGAAGGCAACTGAAGATTTCTTCCATATAATGTTTGGAAGGGCAACATTTTACTTATTTGGTGGTAGCTTATTCTATAGGCCATAGTTGCACTAGGAAATTATTGGGGCCAATATAGGGGGCCAGTTGCAGCCATTTTCTGGAGAGTGGCATATAAAATACCATTCACTAGATCCACCATTCCATTGATTGAAGATGGTATGGAGTGGAAATACCTGGGTGGATCACATAAGTTCTGCCAAATCATTCACCAGCAATGAACAGAAAATTTTTCCCGCTATATGAGAGAATTATGTTATTTTCCATGCTGGGTGATAATCCAATTATATAAGAAGGTGGTGGTAGCTTTTGTTGAAGTGGAGGGAAGCAATACAGCTTTGTTCCACTTAGTTGAATGATCCACGGCTAGAATCAGGAACCAATGACCATTAGAGGCTCGAGGGAGGTTTCCCTTAACATCAATGCTCTTAGTATAAAAGGTTTCACAGGGTGGAACCACTGGATGTTGAGATCAGGGATTTGGTCCCACTTGGCTTTTACATACCAGACAGTACTCTAAGGCGTCTTGGATCTAGACAAGCATTACTTCCCAGTAGCATTGAGTCTTGAGCTACAAAAAGTTTTCCAAATTCCCCATGACTGACTTGCCAATATCCCTCTAATATGATGTCATTTCTCACCAATAGTCATATATAGGGCAACCAATTTTGAGCTACAAGTTTATATAGTTTACCATCTTTAACTTGTAAATTCACCGATCTTGTTTCTAATTCTTTTTAAAGGGTCGTGGATTCATATTTCCATAAATGCATTTAAGTTAAGAGGTCATGGAGTTGATCCACCTTCGGCCAGTTAAAGTTGTTAGGGGAAGCTGGGATAGGAATACGCATTTAGGTGTATTGGCCCTGGTCAATGAATAATGAAATTATTGTAGTTTTAAAGTTTTAACGCCCAGCGGGCTAAACTCCCATTGTGGTTCTTCATTTGCTGTAGGTATTGCAATAAAGCATGATTGATGATTATGGTGATATGTTTCCCATATAAATAAGGTCAAAAATGCTTAATAGCCAGTAGTACCGTCAAGCATTTGAATTCTATGATGATATTGTTGCATTTGGCTCTGGTTAAACTTTTGCTATAGTAGGCTATAGGATCACTAAGTTTTCATTGTGCTAAGATAATATGGCTCTCATGGCTATATTGCTAGCATTGATGAAGAGGAGAAATGTTTATCATAAATTAGGATGAATAAGTACTGATTAATGAGAGAGAGACGTGAGCAGGTTGAAGGCTTGCTGTGCTCTTATTTCCACTGGAAGTTAGCCCTTTATTCTGTAAATATACTAGAGGCTCAGAGTTTCAGCAAAGTGGTGAATAAACTGGTGATAATATCCCACCATCCCTCAAAAACCTTTACGTCTTGTAGGGATTTAGGGGGGACATTTTGGAAATGGCCAGGGCCTTTTTGTCCATTAGGGATATTCCAGCTTTCCTACCTTATGGGCTACGAAATCCATTTTATTCTGAAAGAAGGAACATTTTGATGGCTTTAATTTTAGTAAAGCTTGCCATAGCCTATGGAAGACTTTCCTGAGATGATTTATGTGTTTGGTAAAGGTTTTCAAAAAAAGGTAATATCATCAAGATAAACCAACACACAAGAACATTTTAACTCACCTAAAAGTCCGTCCATGGCGCGTTGGAAGGTAGCAGGGGCGTTACATAACCCCTGAGGCATTTAAGTGGGCTTGAACACTCCTTCACTTGAGATGAGGGTGCATTTTTTTCAATTCTCCAGTGATAAATTAACTTACCAGTACCATCTGGCAAGATCCATAGCCAAAAAATTGTGAGAACCTGATATCAAGCATAAGGACTCATCTATATGTAGCAATGGATAGCTGTCTTTTCTTGTGATTAAATTGAGGGGGCGATAATTAATGAAAACACGGTGGCCACCATCCCTCTTCAAATTAATAAGAGCGAGGAAGCCCATGGGCTTTTAGAAGGAACGAATAACCCAGCTTGCAACAGTTGCTGTAGCTCTAGGGCCACTTGAGTTTCATTGACTTTAGATTTTCTGTATTAATGAGATTTGAATGGAGGGTGAGCCTCAGTCTCAATTTGGTGAATTACCCCAGACATTTTTTGGTTATCACTTGATCCTGAGGAAAAAATTTTGCAACACTCCTTGATGAGGTCTTTGACGTTCTTTTGCTCGTTAGGGGTGAGATTGTCTCCAATTATACTTTCAACCAGAGCAATGGTGAGTAGGGGATTGAACCCTAAATTTTTGAAACGCCAAAACAACTCACACCGGCAATAATTTCAATGGGCCATAGTTTTATGTTAGCATTAGAGGCATTCCAAGTGACTTGGAGGTTTTGATCCATTAGATTTTCTAATAATATAGGTATAGATTTTCCATAAGCAGGAACCAAAATCTCCATACAGTTCAACGCTTCTTTGATTGAAGTGTTTGGGTGTCCACTTAGCCCCAAAACTTGGTTAGGAGGGATGTGAATCATGATCCCCTTATCCACAATCACTTGTGATCCAGAGGCTATTGTAATAGAATGGGTCATACAGAGGGATCCTGTCTTCAGCGTCCACAGCCTCATAGTTAACTTAGTTTTTCCTCCTAAGACTTGATATTAGACTTTACAAATGGAGAATGGGTATTTGAGGAGGCAGGTTCATTTTTTATCTCATTTTCTTTTGACTAGGATTCAAATACTAATGGAATCCGATACCCAATTAGGGACAAGTATTTTTCTTTGTGGTTGATGATGCAGTTAAACTCCCCATCAGTTGGACCCAATAAGCAGCTTGCAATTTTCTTTTTCTAATTCAATAGAGTGGGGCAGTAATTCTAAGCTTTCTGAATCAGAGAGATAAGGCGGAATGCGTCTCAATTGCTTTAGTCATCTGACTACCAGCCATCCCATATTCAAAATCATGAATCAATCCTGGAGCCATTTTTATTTTCTAGATAAGTTGGGAGGATATAAAGTTAACCGGTGAGCTGGTATCAATTATCCTAAGACTTTAACCTTATGTATGACTACCTCTATTCGAACCACCAAAGAGCCAAACAGAGAGTTAATGGCTAGTAAACTGTCTTTAAGGATTTTTAGCAAAGCAAGCGGAGAAATCTTCTTTGTCCTAGCATGGGGCTGTTCAATTCATTTAAAAATTTTATCTTCCAATTCTTGTTTCCATATTAGAGCTGACCGCCAATATTTGTTTGGGTAACTGACCAACATATAAGTAAGAAAGCTGAAAACTTTTATTTTCTTGAATAGAAAAAGTACTTCAACTTCTGCAGACGCAGCCAACACAAAACATTCTGAAGCGCTGGTAATAGAGCTAGAGCTAGAACAAGGGTCTTGAGGCACTTGATTTTCGTCAGCATATGGAGTTTCTTTCCCTATACTGGCTGATCTTTTGCCAACTATTGAAGGACGTTGCAAAAGTCTACACTTTAGTTGGTTCTTTTACAATGGGTGCAGTATAATTATGGTTTAGGCGACTTGAGGTGTTTAACTGCTAGCACTTGGGGCCAAGGCTTGTTATTATTAAAGAAACGAGTGACCCCAATAGGTTTGAGTAGGTCATACAGAATCTCCAAAAAGCTTCTTTGATATGAAGTAGAGACATCCAGGTAGACTTCACCGCTTTAAGATAAGGTAGAATGTTAGGCATATTTCTAAGCGCCAAAAATAAAGAAGTTATAGCGTCATCTAAAGCAAGATGATTTCATGCGACCAACGTTTGAGCTTCAAGGTAAAATGGTGAGCAAACTCAGTATATTTTATCCCCAGATTAAGGCTTAAATCCATAAAAGTTTTCTTTTGGTTGGATAAAGTTAGGTTGCTCTCAAAATCCTGAAGCAATGCAGTCTTGGCGTCATCTTAAGTCCAGCAATGCATTAGATGAGGTACCATAATGTCTTGAGCTAAGCGCTAAGACAGTTATTTAGGTGTTTGAGACATTGGGTGTTAGTGGCTTCCTCCATAGCAGTTTTTAATAAAATAAGAAAGAGAAGATGCTCCCCTCACCTAGGACTTACTTTTTTTGGAATGACGGTTTTGAATGTGTTACTTTGGGGTTTATAGCCAAATAATTTGAACTGACATTGGAAACGTTTTCACCTAAATTGGAACTGATACTACTGGACGTTTTGTAAGGGTGAAGGTGTACACTTTAATTTGTAAGGTGTGAATATTCTCAATTAATGAGTTTACCTGATCGTGAGCATCACGAAGGGCTGATTTGGTGGCAAAGAGAGGGGTTAACTGCCAAATTTCGCTTTTGAGCTTGTCAGTCACATCTTAGAGTTTAAGTTGGTGTTTCTCAATGGCGAGAATTTGTTGCTCCATCCCGCACATCATAGAGGGTAAATTTTTAAGAGTTTAAAGGGTTCCTGATTTAAAAAGTGATCTGCTGCCAAATTATCATTGTTCATTTTTTATTTTTTTTGTTTTTTCACAGGGAACTCAGAGGAACCTGGCTGGGAGCACCAGTTTTGTCAGGACCATGGGTGTGATACCATATATCTTTTAGTTTATTGAGGCCAGGGGACTTAAAGCTCTTGATGTTGGAGTATACCTTGTTTTTTTTCTTGGTCAAAAACTCTTTTAGACTGGATACTACGTCTGGAGTGGTATTTAAATATATTTTGACCACTTTTTACTTAAAAAGGTGAAAAGGGAGAGTAATCTTTATTTTCTTAGATTAAAATATAAGGGAGATCAAGAGATTATCTGGTCCATTTCAAATGGTCCAAGCAAGATTTATATTTGTTACAAATTGAAGATTTTGTAGCATGCTTAGTAACTTGGTCAAATAGGATTTTCTCGACGCATAGCTTGGGTTTAGACCCTGATATTAGGGGGCTTTGGGAAAGTATGTGACCCTTATTAGTTGGGGATTGTCCCTGATGTTAAGGTGACTGGGAATTCGTTGAGAATTATTCCCAATAATGGTTTCAGTTATTTTGACGACTCAGGTTTGATTCCCATCATCTACCTCGTCCAAATCTCCAATTTGGGTAGGAATCCTGACAGTGAGTAGAGTAGTGGGTCAAATCTAGGAGTTTACCCATAATATGATTAACCTTTTCTACCTGAAAAGGGTGTATTGAGCAACACCTGGCTTATTGACCCTTGTGGAAAGTCTAAAAAAATCAAAACAACAGCATCCTCCATGCAAGTCAGTTTTCATATACTATACCTGTCTATTGTTCATCCCAGTCTTGTTTCTCTGCTGTTAAAGTGTGTTAACAAAGTGATTTCAGACTTCAATTGGCGTATTGAAGTTCTAGTTCTGAATTTTAAGTACATTGGTCCTTGTTCTAACCTGGCATCTCTTGAGTAATGTGGTAGATTTTGTTATTGGTGTTCAGTACATCTCCCAAACCATTATGTAAGAAGAGGCAGAAGCCTTTCTATGTTTTTATATCCTAATTTATGGAGGCTTGTTGACGCTAAAAATGTTTTTTATTTTGTAATGAACTAGAATTTTTGCACTACCACTAATATGTTATACAACAATTTGCAATTCCTGCTGGGTTGGCCGAGTTCCTCTGAAGATTTAGCTTGTTATGCAAAAATTTATGTGACATTGATAGCATTTCATGCCTCTTATTGGAACTGTTTTATTTCTTAGACCCACTCAGGGTAACGTTTCTCCAAGATATGGACAGACATCTGATATCAATAATGTTGTAATTAGGTTGTCATACAAGTATTTTAGTTAATGGGCAGTTTAGTGGAAAAGCTTATGGTGAAGTACACTGCTTGTCATACTCCTGGAAACTGCTCTCCAGTTGGCTACTTATGTACTACTGGGAATCTACACTATAGTGATTTTTGATTAAATATATTTCCAGGATTAATTTATGAGGTTTCAGACAAAAGTCATTTAGTAGTTACGCACAGATGGATGAAGATATCCAGTAATGTATTGCCCATGGTTCTTGGAGATGCTGATAAGATTTTTTTCGCAGGTTATAATTCCTGCTGCAATATAGCTCATAATCTTGGAGCAACTGCTTAGGTTATGCCAATGAAGATAGAGAGGGTATAGTATTAAAGGTCTTGTGACTAAAAAGTTAAAACCCACTGATGAAATTGTCTAGTCTTTAAGATCTTATCACTGTTTAAAAGTATGTATCAACTTTTTAAAAAGTGGGATATAGGTCTATCCTACTTCAGCTCATTCTAATTGAGAAGATTGAGCAAATTTATGTTGAACAAAGTCAATTGTTATCTGAGGGTTTTCTCTTCTTGTTGTTTAGTTTATTATTGGGTTAGTATGTTCTTGATTAAAAATTGAATGTGGCAACCCCTGTAGTGAGCACTACAATTCAGTGCGCATCAAACGCATCTTAAGCGCATGTTTTAGTTCCTCCTTGAAACTAATTAGTTCTTTTTTGATCTTTTGAACTCTGTCACCTAACAAGGAATAATTTGTGACGGACAGGGTCCCTGAACACTGCCACAAAGCAGTTAGGCAAGAGGGCCCAGGTAAGTGCCTTCAAGTAGGATAGTCCTGCCATGGATATAACCCCAAAACGACTATGTGGAAAGCACCTGACTATGAAATTTTAGGCCACTGTCAGAACTATGTTGGCGAAAAGTAAGAGGGTCTGTCCTCCAGAAAGTGCGTACAAAGACTTAATGGCCTTATCAAATTCTGAGCTGTGGTTAATGTGCTGCTTTCCTTATGGACTTAATACTGATGATTTCGATTTAAAAATTAATTTTTTAATTTATTGAGTTTTATTTTAAATTATAGAAGATGAAACTGCTTTATGCAGCATCGTCAGTTTAAATTTATACTAAGCTTAGGGGGAAGAGTGGGTCTTGTTCTCCACGGAGTCTTCAGGCAACTTCTCAATGACAGGCATTACCCAAGGATCTAGATCCTCAATTTCCTTGTTGAGACCCATTACAGCACAGGATCAGGTACCTTTGTGTTACAGAAGCATTTCACAATTATTTTGCTTCAAATTATTCTCAAAGCCCGAACCTATTCTGCCAATCTCATCTATAAATTTTTAATGAATTAAAAGGGTTTTGGCGGCCTCTGATTCGCCCAATAGCCATTTCTGAAAGGCTTGTCCAGCTTCAACTGAAATGGCAGCATCTGGTTGGCCAGAGTGCCATTTACAAGGATTTCCTTCTTTGTCAACCTTGCAATATTTATTTAAATTCAATTTTGAGGCATCTGATTCGTCAGATTGCCATTTTCAAAACTCATTGCAATTGTGCCCATCACCCTTGGTCTCAATCATCATACTTGGGAAGATTTGGGCAATATGGCAGTCAGGCAACGCTTGACCATTACATCGCCCCCAATATGAGAGCCTTCTCCAACTCCAGAACTCCTCCACCTTCTGTGGCAGTTTCTGCAGTTGATGACAATTTTCCAGGTGGACTCATCTACCAGGTAATCCACCCACTTACCAGCTACCAACACTTCTTTCATGAAATCTTCAAGTCAAGAATTTCCTCCACCTCATATTCAGCCTCTCCTGGGTTTCCTGAGTGAACAGGATCCAGCTTCTATGGAAGAGGGCCTTCAAACTTCTTCATTTGCGAAACATGCAGTAACTGATGCTTGTGAGATCCCTCAGAAAACTCCAGTTTGTAAGTTACTTTGTTCACCTAATGGATGACCTTAAATGGGCCCAGGCGACTGGTCCAAATTTCCTTAGCTAGCGGGAACTGAGCGGGTTTTCACATTATCACCAGGTCTCCTTCCTTTAGCACTGGAGCCACAGATTGGTGAGTGTAAGTCTTTTTCTTCTGCGCCTCTATCACTTTCATTAAATTTGCACATAGGGTTTTCGAGTTTTACTTCATATCCAGTGCCAGGTTTTCGCCACTGGGTTTGGACCTCTGGGGTGGGTTTCCACCATCTTTGGGTAAAATACATAGTTCGCCATGAAGGAGACATTCCTGTTAAATGAGTGTACTAAATTATTTTAAGAAAATTGGGCTAGTATCAGCCAGACTGTCCAGCATTCCTTTTGGATGGTCATGTAGTATCGCAGATACTGCTCAAGAGCTTGATTAACTCGTTCCATCTGGCCATCCAACTAAGGGTGGTAGGCTGAGGATCTGCACGGTTTGATCTAAAGATTTAATTAGGTGTTTTCAGAAGGGTGCAATGAATTGCAGGCCTCTATCTGACACTATCTCCTCAGGGAGGCCATGGTGATAAAACACCTCATTCATAAAGATCACTGTCGTGACATTTAATGTGATCTTGTTGGTAAACGAGAAAAATTCTGTGTTCTTGGTGATTCTGTCCACTACCACCATGAAAGCATTATAACCTTTTGATTTTGGAAACCCCATTATAAAATCCAATTTAGTGAGTACCATGGCATTTCCGCAATCTGGAGCAGTTTTAGTTTCCCCAAAGGCTTCTGAATGGCATGCTTGGATTGGGCGCAAGTTACACATTTTAAAATGTTCTTAATGGCGCTTGGCATCCCTGGCCATGAGTAACTTTGATCCAAGAGCTCTATTGTTTTCTCATTCCCTGGGTGTCCCGCCAAGGGGCGTTCATGGAATGCGCTTATTGCCTCCTCCTGGAGCTTGTTGCTGGGTAGCCATGGGCGCCCTTTTTGGAGGATGAGGCCCTTCTTTTTGCGGAAATTCTTATGATGATTATTCTCAATTCCCTCCTCCAGGTCCTTCCAGAGTGTGGCCCCAAACTCTGAGCTTCGCTGGGCGGCAAAAATCTTGTCCATCAGTTTGTGGGTGGCATTTTGGATGACGGCAAAACATTTGGGGGCAACATAGTTGCTGTGTTGAAGGCATCCAGCTCCTCCATTGGGAAGGCCTTTCCCAGCTCCCTGCTTAGGAGATCTGGAATGAAGTTGCTCTCCCCTGTTTTGTACATGACCTTGAAATCATACAACGCCAGATCAATATTGCATCTGGCCTGGCGCTTGTTCATGCGCTTTAGCTCTTGTAAAATTCAAGGGCGCGGTGGTAAGTTCTGATAGTAAAAGAGTAGTCTAGTGTACAGAAAGTGATGCTGCCATTCACGAGAGCTGATACAATCGCTAGGAGCTCCTTGTCATACACAGGGTAGTTAGTCTCGGTGGGCAGCATTTTCTTGCTAAAATAGCTTACAGGGTGGTCTACCCCATCTTCCCCTCCTGCAGCAGAACCTCCCCAATCGCGAAGTTTGAGGCGTCAGTTTCCACTCTTAAGGGCGGTTGACGTCAGGGTGGGCGAGTACTGGTGCCTTTATGAGGCTATCCTTGATGGCTTGGAAAGCTTTTTCTCTCTCTTCTCCCCAATGGAACGGCACCTGCCCTGTCAGACGGGTTAAGGGCGCCATGGTTTTGTAGAGGTTTTTGAAAACTTTCTCAAGAAATTAACCACGCCCAGGAAATTTCTAACGCCAGTTCTATTTTTAGGGGCTGACCACTCCCTCACTCCTTCAACTTGTCAGGGCATATGGCTGTCCCCTTTTGAAATTAATATGTTCCCCAAGAAGGAGACAGAGTCCTTATAGAACTCACATTTTGATGGCTTTAAGCGGAGGTTCGCCTTATTGAGGGCCTCCAGCACGCTCAGCACATTGCTTTGTTTTCCTCTTTGGTCTTGGAGAATACGATGATATCGTCCATGTATGCTATACAACAATTCCCAATTAGTTTCACCAAAGCGTAGTCTTTAATACGTTGGAATACTGATGGGGCGTTCTTGAGTTTGAAGGGCATCACTTTATATTTAAACACCCCTAAGCGGCACTTAAAGCCTTATACTGTTGTTGCTCTGCAATCACAGGAACTTAATCGAACGCGTCGACCAGGTCCAGCTTGGTGAGGACCTGACTCCCTGAGATCATCTGAGAGATGGTCTTCATCAATGGAATAGGAGAGGGGTCAGACTAGGTTATTGTGTTCATTCGCTGGTAATCCACGCTTGGGCGGAGCTCGCCACTTGATTTTGGGACCAGGAGTATGGGCGAAACCAATGGAGCCTTGGAAGGAACAATCATCCCACGCTCTAGCATCTACTAAACATACACTTCTAGGGCAGCCTTCGCCTTCAGGTTCAAGGGGTAGATGAGGCAACCCTTGGAAAACTCCGCGTCCTTTTTGAGCTTAATGTAAAGGGGAAAAGCCCATTTGGGGAGGTTGAAAGAGCTTTGTTTTTCTGGAACAGGTGGAATATTTCGAAAATCTCCAGGAATGTCCACACCAGGCTCCTGCCCCAGTACTGCGTTCACCCCAGACTTCCCTCCACCAGTGTTAAAGAAATCTAGTGCCACTGGAGGTTGCCCCTTAGGGTGCAGCATGACCAGGCGCTCCTACAGTTCAAATTAAAGGGAGTACTTGTGCCACCACTGCATGCCCAAGATTATGGGGTGTGGCAGATTTTTAATAGCGCTAAATGTTTCTTGGAATGTGTGAGGCCCATGCCGCAGCAGCACCTGGGTTTTGACTTTCCAACTTCCCACCAATTTTGAGAGGTCTGATAGTGTAGCGGTTCCCTTCCATTCCATTTCCAGCCTCATTCTTTGCGCTAACCAGAAGTCTAGATAGTAGTCCTCTGCTCCAGTGTCTACCAGCGCCCAGAGTTGTTCCACCCACTTTCCCTTTCTTCCCCAAATCTGTAACTAATAGGGAACATAGAGATACGACGAGGTATTTCATTTATTGATAATAGCAAAGCGCCAAAGGTAGAGCGGAAGTTGTAGGTAGGACTGGGGTTGCCCTCTCTGGGGTTTTCAGTGGGGTCACCCCATTGGAAGAGCTGCAGGGTGGTACTTGAGAGGGCTCCTGCGAGGTTCTGGAGACAGGCTCAAACTCCGCTTAGTGGTCGTGGAACTTCCCATGTAGTGACAAGGGGTGGGATTTCACCTGAGCTAATGCCAGTTGCCCATCCACCTGGGTCACAACTGAAATTTCCTCATTGAGGGTGGCTCCTAGGCGAGTGGTAGCCATGGCAGTGAGGATGTCAGGGCGGAGATTCTGGTGGGACATCCATGAGATCTGGATATAGGTGACTTTGACCGCCTTGGCCAATGGGCGGTAGACACGGGCATACTCCATGATGGACATCTTCTCTTGTAAGAGATTTAAAAGGGCTGACCAAGCCGCGTATTGGGAGTCATTAGGCGTGGCTGCCCTCTTACCCAACTGGAGACATTCCTCCAAGGTAGGAGGAATCAACAACTGGGTCTCCAATAGCTCAGTAAACCAGTCTGCTAGATTTATGGGCAGGGAAGTCACTATTTGAGCAACTGGAGCGACAGTGGGCAAAATCCTCCTGAGGCAGTGGTCATCTGGGCCTGGAGTCTTATTAGAAAGAAGGTTGCATGTAGAATGCTCAGCTCTCTCCAGGAGTGAGGCCTGTCAGAATTCTGACAATTGATGATCAGAATGAGAGTAGATTTGGACATGCCTTTGGGAGGGGAGGAAATGGGCAATTTTTTTATTTGAGGTGGGTTAACCTTGGGACAAATATACCACACTGAAAAAGTTCCACGCCAGTACAGGTTTTGAACTCAAAACCTGCACTAGGGGTGGAAGCAGTTTTCCCCACTCAGCAATTACCATGGGAAATGGGCGATTTTACTTGAGAGGAACAGGAGAGAAAATGATGACCATCAGAAATGTGGTTGTGTGTTCACACCATGAAGGCAAGGCACGTTCTGAAGGCATACCATCATATCCGAAAAATAAAGACACCATGTTAAATGAGTTTTGTCTGATGTGACGGATGGTGTCCCTGAACACTGCCACATTACAGTTAGGCAAGAGGGCCCAGGTAAGTGACCACAAGCAGGATAGTCCTGCAGTGGATATAACCCTAATCTGACTATGTGGAAAGCACTTGACTATGAAATTTTAGATCACTGTCAGAACTATGCTGGCGCAAAGTAAGAGGGTCTGTCCTTCAGAAAGTTCGTACAAAGACTCAATGACCTTGTCAAAGTCTGATCTGTGGTATATGTGCTGTTTCCCTTATGGAATTAATAAAGATGATTTCAATTTAAAAATAAATTTTGGAATTTTATTAAGTTTTGTCAAAAATTATAGAAGATGAAACTGCTTTATGCAGCATCGTCAGTTTAAATTTATACTAAACTTAGGGGGAAGAGTGGGTCTTTTTCTCCACGGAGTCTTCAGGCAACTTTTCAATGACAGACATTACCTAAGGATCTAGATCCTCGATTTCCTTGTTGAGACCCATTACAGCACAGGATCAGGCACCTTTGTGTTACAGAAACTTATCCACATTCAATATTTTGCTTCAAATTATTCTCAAAGACTGAACTTATTCTGCTAACATCCTCTCTAAATTTTAAATTAATTAAACGGGTTTTAATAGGCCTTTGATTCGCCCAATAGCCATTTCTGAGAGGCTTGTCCATCCTCACCTGAAGTGGCGGCATCTGGTTGGCCAGAGTGCCATTTATAAGGTTTTCCTTCTTTGTCAACCTTGCAATATTTATTCAAATTTAATTTTGAGGCATCTGGTTCGTCAGATTGCCATTTTAAAATTTTTGCAATTGTGCCCATCACCCTTGGTCTCAATCATCATACTAGGGAAGATTTGGGCAATATGGCAGTCAGGCAACGCCTTGACCGTTAAATAATCCAATGTTTATTGTATAGATGAGCTACTTCATGATTAATTACTATAATTCTTGTTTTAGTAAAACTCTAGTCTAGGAACACCAACGCAATAATAGTTGAATTTAAGATAAAAGATGACTTTTTATATAGAGATTCATGAGAAAATACTTATAGGAGATCTTCAAAGCCACAGAATAGTGATGTCTTGATTTTAGGATCACAATTGACATGGAGTACAATAAGTACACTGATTACAATAGGCATTATGGTACCCATTTACAGGAAAAAGTTTATTAAAAAGAAATGTTATGTAACAATTATAGAAACCCTGGGGCTCTAAAGATGAGACGGATAGAAGCAAAGGTTGTTAACCCAAACTTTTGGTTTGTTCTAATTATGGCCAAATTTGAAAGAAAACTTAGCTATCATAAATTAAGTCAATACTTAACAGCAGTGTCTGATAAGTATTATTTAACAGTTTTCTACGCAGATAGAGTACCCAGCAGTGAAATAAATCAATTGCATCAAAAGACCTAAACTGATTATCCATACAGGGTAATTCCTTGGCTTTGAACATAAAATAGATTACATTAACATTATATAAATAGTGGTTAAAGAGTACTAAATTAAGTTTTTCCCTTTACTATTTAGATTTGATTGTAAACTAAAAATAAAAATAAAGTGAAACAATTATCTAGAACTGTAACATTATACAAGGGAGTATTAAGTAGAAAGATGTAAATCATGCAGTCATTTAAAAAATAACTGCCTATTTTTGGACACATATCAGCTATATGGCCTTGAGGAAAACGGATTTACATCTTAGAAATTCAGGTGGATAGAATGTCTAATTATATAAGTAACTATTTTAAATCTACCATTTTGAATAAATCTGTAAAGCAATACTTGAGTTATTGAAGAGACAATTTTCATAAAATATTTCTCTAGTTTAGTAAAGAATCATTATCTTTTTTAGTATAATGTAAAAATCACATACCTAACGTGGACTATGCTCATCATATTATGATAATTAGATAACTCTTTATTTGTAACAATTTCTGACTTGGTGGAAACTTAAAAACAAAATTATAAATATTATTATAGGTGCATTGGTCTTAGTCCCCTCATAACTTTGCATTCATTATTGTAGACTAATCTCTTCCTGATACTGGCATTTCTCATAGAGAGCAAGACTCCAATTTCCAGATTCATCCACAGAGGCAAACTCATACTCGTCCTCTGACTAAAGCCCCTCTTAACAAAAAATCTTATATTATAACATATTTACAGCTACAATTTTAAACTTAAATATTAATATTATGTTTATTCAAATTTTTCTTTACAGCTATAGTCAGATATATGTTTATTTGAGGTAGGCTGTCATAAAGACATATTAACTACTGATGGCTTAAAGAGCAAGTAATAAAAATTAAACCATACAAAATGAAACAAAAAGCAGTGGAAAAATAAATAAAGTAAATCTAGCTTAATGCTCTACAATCAGGAAGAGATAAGTGATCCGCCATTTTAACAATAGTGGTAGGGAAGGGAGATCAGGAGGCGCTTCCTTAAAAGTCTCAAAAACTTATTTGATGGGACAAGGTAGAGAAAAAGCGAGGGGGGATCTTCAGGGTCTGATCAGTGGCATGTAAAAGAGAGTTTATTATGTGTCATCAATAAGACAGCCTTTCTATATTCAATGAATTTGCTTTTAACCACTAGCATCATTGCTGGTTGCATGAATCTTATTGAAAATGCTCCTTTTAAACATGCTTTTTTAGAGTAATTTATGTTGAACACCAAACTAAAGGGAGGTTCAGAGGTCTTTGGTTGGCCTATTTTAAAAGTTCTAATATGATACATACTTCAAAGCAGTTTAGAGATAATTGTATCAAAATAATGAGAAATTACCTTATAAAGTGGGTTAAGAGATCACTGAGAAAACTTTCTAACTAGAAATAAGATAAGTAGTATAACGGTACTCTTTTCTAAAAGTTTGACCTTTTTTTAGTGCTTTGAATAAGTTTTGGATAAGATTTATATCCAAATAAAAACAAATCTGAATTTAAATTTTAAATTTATTGCGGGAAGGCCGACCATGGGACGGACACTTCTGAATATGACTCAGATGAGACAAAACTTAGTACCAGGGGAGGCACCCCAGAGAAGCGATGCTATCTCTTGTTGCCAGTGGGAACGCCACTTATGGGAAGGGGAGGGAACGTGTGTAGGGGGCGTAGCCACTATTGAGCACGTGTGGAGGAAGGGGTCTGATTTGATGAACCAGACTGGGAACCAGGAGGAGACCAGCTGCCGGCGACGTGGGATGGAGATATCCAAACATCCACACTTGAAAGTGATCCACCAAATGAGACCAGAATCTGTGGACAGCTTCATGGAGGGTGGGGATGGATCCGGCAATGGCATCCAAGACAATCGTGTGGATAGTCCACATGGCGATTGCAACCACCAGAGCACGAAGGGAGGGTGGGAGGGGGAGGCCATTGATGAAGCAAACATATCTCTTGACAGACTGAAGGGATGTGTTTGATCCTGGCCTAGCAGACGTTGGACTTCGCGCCATATTACTTTAGAGGTGGGGCACTTCTCCAGGCGGTGAAACAGCGTTCCATACTGGCCACACGCGACACAGGATGAGTGTAAAGCATTAGAGCGCTCAGCTGTACGATCACCCGCCTCAGGCAGCGCCACACATGGGAGCGGACTTGAGGCTGCAACAGAGGATGGTGTGCGTATTTCCAGATAGTCTTTTGGGTCTCAGTGGAATAAGGGATTTCCATCATGTCCAGGTAGTCCACCCTGGATAGGACTTGGGGTCGAATGGGGATCACGCCATCATGGATGGGTAGCCCCTGTACCTCTTGTGTGAACTGAGGAGAGGGGCGGCCTCTTCGGGTTGTATGTCCACTAATACGAATTCTCCACTCTGCGCTTCGCATGGAGAGTAGGATTCATTTGTAGTGGGTTTTGGTCCCGTGAGGACCTGTGGCTGATGTGTGTGATGCGAGGCATTTCATCAGGGAGTGGGGGTTTGATGGATTGTTGAGGCCCAAGGCTCAGGAGAAGTTGGAGCGGGCTGCGCGGGACCAGTGTTGGGATGGGAGTGTAGGAGCAGTGATGGCCGCAATCCAGGTGCCTAGGATCTTGGCGGCATGGGCTTTGAAGTCAAGTAGGCCCATGCCACCATGATGATGAGGGCCAAACATGACCTCTAGCCGTACTGGTGGAGGGCGGCCTGACCAAAGCCAACCTTGTAGCAAAGCATACAGGGATTTGAAGAAGCTTGGGGAGAAGGAAATGCCGTGGGCTCCAAACCAGACTTTGGATAGGAGCATAGAGTTGGCAAGAACAACCCTGCCAGTGAGGGTAGTAGGGTGGGCTCTGAGAGAGGCTATTCGCTTCGTCACGTAGTCCAGTATATGGCACTCCATTACTGCTGACGCGTATCCTCCTGCCTCCAACCACACGCCCAGATGGCGTACCGGTCCTATGGTAGGTCGTGGCACAAAGGGGAGCACCAGTGGAGCGGTGTGTTTTGAGTTAGTAAGGTGTGGACTTGGGCGAGCAGATGGGCTGGGTTGGGAACTACTTGCTGGGGCCCAGCAGTTCTGAAACTGACCAAGGAGGATGATTTCAGTTTTGGAGGCGTTCAGTGCCGCGTTGCTTACCCGGGAATATTCCTGGATGAGGGCTTCAAGCGCGCGTGCATCTTTGTTATTAGACACCCCCACCACGCAATCATCTGCAAATGCCATCATCTTGACTGGGGTTTGGCCTGGCACATGGACCCCAGTGAGTTGGGCATTCACATTTCGCAGTAGTGGGTCAAGGCTGAAGTTGTATAAGAGTGGGCTCAGGGGGTCCCCTTGTCGCAGGCCCCTTTGAGGACGGACTACTTCTGTTAGGAAACCTGGGCCGCGCACTGCCATTGTTGCAGATTCCGTGAGCAGCATCACCCAGTTAATGAAGCGGGGAGGTAGGCGGAATTGTTGGAGGCAGGCCCTTAGGTATTCCCACTTTACTATATCATAGGCCTTTTGTTGGTCCAAGAATACCAGTGCCCCAGAGGCTGTGGACTGACACACATTAGCCACAGAGTGCACGTTATCCCAAATCGACCTTCTGGGGATGAAACTAAATTGTTCTGGAGAGATGGTGGCAGATGTTACAGTCCCTAAACGGTTAGCCATGATTTTTGTTAAAATTTTGGTGTCTGTGTTTGTTAGAGAAATGGGGCGCCAGTTGGCTAAGTCTAGCCTATCCCCTTTCTTGAAGAGTGTGACTGTAAAGGCCTCATGTCCTCCTGGTAGGAGGCACATTTCTAACAGGCATTGGTTGAGTGAGGCTAGCAGCAATAGGGATATATATTTAAAATATTTTTTGTAGAACTCATATGGAATGCCATCTGGGCCTGGGCATTTTCGGTTTGGCGCACCACGAATCATAGTCCATAATTCGTTCAGAGTAGTTAAATTCATTATTTCCAGGTATCAGAAAATGGTGCGGATATGAGCTCTGTCAAGAAATTCCACCATTTTGGCCAGCTGAATTGGTTTGGCTCGGTATAACTCGGAGTAATATCTTTGCATTTTGATTGCCACTTCGGCCGGTGTGTCCACAATAGAATTATCCGATCTTTGCACCTGTGTGCAGGCCACACTCTGGCGTGGTGCAAAAAAATTTTTGAAGAAGTATGTGGTGCACTTGTCGCCTTTAGTGATGCGTGTGGCCCTGTATTGGACACAAACCTGATGTTTGTGTTGCCTTTCAAGTGCGTTGAGGTGGGCTGCTGCCTTCGCCCACTTCTGGCCCCATGCAGGGCTATATCCTGAGGCTGGAATGTTGGACTCCAAGTGGGCCAATTCCGCCAGCGCACGCAATATAACCGCCGATGTGGCTCATGAGCATCTGGATGAGAGATGGCGATAGTGGCGGATGGTGTCTTCTTTGAAAGTTGCCCATGTGGAAATGGGGTCCATACAAAACGGTGCAACAAACGATTTTGCCAAAGTTGCCTCTTCCACCCACGTGGAAAATCCTGGCGACGCAAGCTCTGTGGGGCGGATTTTGCACCAATGTGGGGCCTTTGCAACTGTGACGGGTAAGTGTTATGTTATTGAGACCAGTCGGTTGTCAGAGAATTCCATTTTCATTGTTTTGAAGTGGGAGATGTAGGGTTGGAATTTCGCCGGCGCTAGAATAAGGTCAATGCGGGTCATGGACCTTAATTGGCTGTTGTGGACGTGGGGACGCGTCATGTTTTTGAGCAGTGGGGCATGTCGCAGCAGTGCATCTATTAACCCAAGGGTGGCTTTTAGAACGCGTAGTTCTATGTGACCCTGTGGGGCATGGGGTGAGGGCGGCCACCGGTCCGTTGGTGAGGTTAGCCAACAGTTCATGTCACCAATTAGGAAAGAATTGGGGGTAGCGGGAGGGATTTGACTGACGAGAAAGATTCCTGACGCTCTTGTGCACCGTTTGGGGTGTAAATGTTGATGATTGTGTGTGCAACATTGGCCCATGAGAAGGTGACAACGAGCACTCGGTCATTTAGGAATGTTTCTGAAGATGTAAATTTGAAAAAATTGTTTTTCCAAATTAGCACCCCACAGTGCTTCGACCAAAAGGATAGGGATGGTAGGAGCATTGTTTTCCAAGCTTCCTCGGAACCTTGTGGACAGTGGGTTTCCTGGATGGCCAGGATATCCATGGGTAAATTATTTTGTAAAAAACTCAGTTTCCTAGCCCGTGATGGGGAGGCCTTGAGTCTGGCGATATTCAGCATCCCTAGAGTGAAGGTTTCCCCCATTGCACCTTAGGTGCGAGGGGTGGGCCCCTGGCCCACCAGCCTCTTCCAGGTCCCCACGGGCTTTCACAGCAGCGCGGGTATTAGCAGCAACGCTATTGGGGTTTTTGTTAATTTTTGCAGAAAGAGTCGCGTTGGCTTTGGCCTTCGCTTTTTGTTTTCCCGACGTCGGACGAATTTTTTTTGCGGTGCAGATAAGTTCGGTGCACCATCGAGTGGGGCAAAAAAAAATTTTCAGTTGGGATAGGTCCCAAGTCAGTTTTGACTGGGGCTTGGGTGCAGCGATTGGGTGAGATCAAATCTCCCATCGGATCCTCAGATTGAGTGGCCCATTCAGCTTGGGCCTCCCAATCTGATTGGGTGATGGATTCCCAAGTTGCTTCCGCTGCGAAGGTCTCCATGTCCTCCTGGCGTTGTGAGTGTGGGATGGTGGTGGTGACCTTGGCCACTTCCTTGGCCGCAGTCCTACAGGCCTGCTTGGCTTTCTTCCACTCCTGTGGGGAGATGGGCTTTACCAATAGGTAGCAGCCTTGTGCTCCCCACGGGAAAGCCTCTTTGGTGCTTGCAGTTGGTTCGTAGTGCGCCTCTCCGCTGGCCATGGCTGCCAAGGGGTGCTCTTGGAATGTAACGCCCTCTTTGATGGGGCATGCGTGTGCCTTATGGCCAAATGCATCACAGTGGGTGCAAATGGGGGGCGCGCTGTCCACAGTTACCTGGAATGGGTGGGTGGTATGCCCTGCAATGTCAATAAAGGTGGAGTGCAGGATCTGGGTTAGGTCCTTTGCGATCTCCTCAGTTGGGGTCAGAACTGCGATGGCTTTGCCAGTGCACAGGTGTGGCATCAGCGTGAAATGTTGCATTTCAAAAGATTGTATTTCGCCATATATGGTGAGACCATCTTTCAGGTGTTGCTCCAAATGTCACGTTTTACCATAGTAGGCAAAAAGTCAAACGTGAGGAAAATTTGGTTTTATTTTGTCCATCTGGTGCATTTAGTTTTGATGACCCGTTGCCCTTCGGGGAGGTCGACCACTACGCGCACTGCTGCAGCCTCGTCTGCTGCTATTTTGCTTTTGAAACCTAGGTCCAGCCAACCGCGCGACATGGAGTAAGGTGCAACGTACACCGCGGTCGGGAAAATTTTGTGTACATCTTCACAAAATTTTTCCATAGGCCGTTTTTTGGATGTCCAGATACACACAGACTCCGAATTCCACCGACAAAAGTGGCTGGGAATGTGGCGTGTTGATGTACTGGTTGCATCATGCTTGCCACATGAGTATCTCCAGGGAAATTGTGACCGCCAGTTTTTTTAGATTTTTTTCTATTCCACCGGATTCTCCAGGGCGTTTTTGAACGTTAGAGGCCGCGGGCCTTCCACCTGCTCCTCTTGCCTTGCTTGCCCAACTGCTCCCAGACATGGGCGCAGACTAATCCCCTCTATGAGATTATCAAACTAGATTTAGTCTTGAATTGAATGGGTTGCAAAAGTGTTTGCAACGAGAAAGAAAAGTACAAATCTGAATTTAATAAATAGCAGAATCCCACATTATTAAATAAAGTTATTATAAATAACACATTTGATATTATGGAATGATTCATGTTGTGAGGCATTCTTTGTCTAATCAAATAAATTAGTGACTTTGTATGGTACTCATACACAATTCCTTACATAAGTTATTGGCTTATAATTTGGCATATATTATAGGAATCTCTTGGTGATTCTTAATCTCAATATAAAAAATTTCCAAATTAAACTAAATTGGTCTAATGGCATACTGCATCAGATAATCTATTAGGTGATATTTAAGGAACTTGACTTAGACTATATAAAATGTAAAATCTGCATTTTAAGGATATACCTATACTAGGTCAAAGACTGACATAGTCCAATTTAAGCCCTGACCAGGGGTGACAATTGCTTTATGAGGAATAGTTGGCTGCTGTAACAGCTAAGTGTAGCCCATATAAATCCGTAGCATTGACTAACATTTTTTGATTTACAGCTATGCTCACCAATGAAAAAAATATTGGCAACAATCCTTTTGTAGTTTTCATAGTATGCTTGGACTCAGTAGCTTTGATATGGGAGTCCATGGATGCCCATTGTCCACCCTTTACAATGTCTAACTGTGTCTTTAACCCTTCAGAATGGTTAAGTTTTTTATATAACCACTATGGCCTTCAAATAGTTGTCTTGGGAAACTGACTCATTAAAAGTAAGTTAAAGTTTATTGTTTCACTCCTATCAACACTAGATGAGGGGTCAAATTACATTGGGTTGTCGTTGGTAGCATTGATGGTAATGACGCTATTACTGAAATTATCTGTTGAATTGGTTTGACCCATGTTTTAAAAATTGAGTGGAAAGGCTCTTGGATCCACAGAGTCAACTTCTAATTCAAGGTGACCTTTGTTAGGATTGTTTAGGTGGAAGTGCATCACACGGTGGCTCATAGGGTGGTCATTGATTTTCAAAGTGATAAGATTATGTAGGTATGATTATATGGGAGTGTGGTAGTAACCCTTTTAACTCATAACCCAAGGTTAATTAACGGATTAAGGATTAATATTCAGTTTGGGTAGTTATAAAGTAGAATCGTGTTGTTAGTTTTACATCAATAAGGTGGTAAAATAAAGTAGAATTCTCAATTTTTTAATTAAAGCGTCTTAGAATTTTAGGTCATTGGTATCCATCCTATTTTCCTAAGTTCGTATTAGCTCTTATTTGAAGATCAAATTACCAGACACAACCTGGCTTTTTGACTTGGTTGACCCCATTTTGATAAAATTTGGACCTCATCTTTTAGAAGGGTCAGGTTAATTGGACTATTAAGTTGTAAGTCTGGTGGGAAGTTCTTAAAGTCCTAATTTGGTTAAGAAGGTCAGGGGGTTCTAATTATCTGGCGTCAACAGCAAACCCTTGGCTAGTTTTACTTTAAAGTAATAAAGAATCAAATTGCTGCTAATATAATATTTTTTAGAAAATGAAAACATTTTATTTCTAGAACATTTAGGATCAGATGGTATGATTAATATCATTGGATTGGAAAAGGGTCTTATTAAGATAAAGTATCTTGTTTGTGTGTTTATAGCTTGGCTGGCCTGAGAAAATCACCAAAAACTCTAAAGGACTTCATTTTATGAAAGCGATGTGGTTTCAAAGACCCTCAACTCATCTAATCCAAGAAATTGTCATACTTTGGGTTGCTTTGGTAATGGAGAGCAATTCATTTGCTGTAGCGTATACCTGGCTGGTTAGAGTAATATTTTGATACTTCATAAAGATTCAGCAAAGAAACTCAAATTGGTCATAGGCCCTCAATTCAGCTGTCCTGATAATGTCTACAAAATTTTGGATTGCTTCATAATTTATTGGCAATTTTATTATAAGAGCCTTCAACTTTACTAAACTGTATAAACCATAAGATGTAAAGTCTCACGTGGGAAGTCTTTGGTTTTAGGGTATTTGCCTTGGATTTTCAAGAAAACCACATAGTAATAAGAATCATTAGAAATGCAAAGTAAATTATTTGTAGTTTTATCTCTTGTTACGATTATTTGTGTATTAGTGACAAGATATAGTTTCTGATTCAACTTAGGTGACTGAAAATTCATATTATAGATTTGTTCTAGTAATCCTTGATGTGGTTGTTATTATCATGAAATTTTTGATAGCAGTCCAGAATCATTTGGTTGCCTGCAGATCATCAAGTATCTCTCATCCCAAGTGTTGTAATTGGTTCTGCAACTTGGCAAAATTGGAACAGGTATATTTAGCACTCAAACAGGTATAACTTTAATAAGAAAGTATACCTTAGAAGGAATGGAAATATTTATAAGTGAAAAATCATTTATTAAATAAACTCTTCAAAGCAGCTATTTTCACGCTGAATACTTTCAATTTTAGTGATACAGCGTAATGGAACTCTGCGTTCCTTTGGGAAGGGTAGATACCAGAATCTGCATAGCAGCGTTTATCCCTGTTCCAATACAAAGCCTTTTTAATCTTACCTGGGTCTCTAGTAATTCAGCCTTCCATGCAGCTTCTTGATCTACAGTTCCCTACTTTTGGCTTGATAATAGACTGTGTACAATGCTTCTGAGACTTGATGTCATCTGTCTAAAGTAAGGTACATCTCGGTGTTAATCTGTCTAATATTGAGAATATCTTGATAATTGTCTGTCCAAAATTGGGCAAATTTTACGGTATTGGTCAGCATAGATAAATGGAATGATATAGCTTAATCTCTGGTAATACCCCAATTGATGTAAATAGAACTGATTTGTGGAACTGGGCATTCAGTCAATGGAAGATAGGTATTAAACCACTGGAAGTCAGGATTGTATTATGGATTCATAAATGCTTAAATTTGAGCAGAAAATGCTAGCAGAATATGTTAGAGGGCCAATAGGAATTAATCTGCTTTGGGATACAGATAATTAGTATGAGTTTAGCAAATAAAGTCTATAGGCCATTCATAATATTATTACTGAGGTCAATCCATATGGTTAGTCAACCTCAAATTTTAAACTCAGGATAAAACAAAAGCTTTATTTCATTCTGATTGGTAATTTCCTAGATTGTTTCTTCAGAAACCTTGTAACTGTGGCCCAGCCAAGGGATATTCTAGTATTAATTTTATCTTGTTAGGATATTTGCAAGCTTGACAAATCCTTTAGTTACATTAGTTTTCAGTAAACTGAAGTAATGTACTAATCGAATTATAATATAATAGGTATCTCATAATGGTCCACTTATATATTTAATTTTAGCCTAGCCCTACGTGCATATGGTGCCATTTATAGTCATTTTTCACTAAGCACCATTTTCGTCATTTCACTAGCCTCATCTCTGGTTACACTGATAATTGTTAAAGAAAGTCTTTGAGTCACCTGTTGGTGGGATAATTTATATTGAACATAATTTACTAAAGAAGGCCTCAAAGTTCCTTAGATGTCTTATTTTAATAAAGATCTGATATGTTTATCCATCAATATGTCCAGACTTTATTGTTTATTTATAAAGAGACTCAAACTGCTAAGAGGAGGTTCAGTGGTCTCAAGAGAACTTCCCAATGAAAAAAAGTTAATTATGTGAAAAGTTAATTATGTTTAAAAAGTTTAGTACTATCTATAGTACTAGAGATGAGGCAGAAAAACAACAGAAAGAAAGATCTAGTTTTGTTATGGTAGATAAAATCCCTCAATATAGCTACTGGGAATGAGGATCAAATAACAAGTAGTAATTTGGGAATGATCTATGTTATGGTAAACTCTTAATCTCTTCAGTCAGTGGATTACTATGAAAGCATACATATCAAATCTTTATTCAACACATTGTTTTATAATTTAGCATAGTTGATGAGAATTTCTTAATGAAACATAATCTAATTTATAATATTTTTTAGACCATAGATGTTTTAGTTTAACGGCGTACTCCATCTTATTGGAATGTAACGGAATATTTTAGAGGCTGGTGTAAATTACATCATCTAAAGAAACTTTAAGTCAAGGTTTCACTCATACTAGTGAGAAATACTAAATTTGTAATTGACCTAGAGATGGGTATATAGGAGATAGACAAAAGATGCAGTTTTGGTGTGGGGGCATTAGCTTTTGGGTTGAATTATGCTGCAGTATTGACATTTTAGATATTCTTTCTGCCTTTATGGTGAAGGGTGATTATGAAACTATTAGTGGCAAAAAATTGAAAGAAAGATGGAGGTCCAGACCATCCTCCAGCACTGCAATAGTCTAGATTAAATTCTCATAGGGGGTTTCATTCAGGTGAGAAACTTCTGTCATGGCGAAAAATGGACACTTTGGAAGAGTTCAGTGTTTATTTGTGAGGCTTAATGGCAAGGGTAAATTAATTGTCAAAATCCAAACTAAAACTGGTTGAACAAGGATGGTGCAGCTGAGGGTGTTATGCGCTTGCCTGATTCAGTGAACTTGTATTAAGGCTAAAGGATTTTAGTCAAAGGAAATAGGGCATTGGAATAAAATAATCCTGAGTGGGTAAATGGAGTGAGGTTGAGCGTGCTCAGTGGTTTAAGATGCATTCCGATTAGTTGGGGCATATGAGGGTCTGGAGCAATGTGGAGCCTGATTGGTTGGTTTAGAGCAGCTGCAGCCATATTTTTTGAGGGAGAAGGAGGGGATAAACGCCACATAAAAAGTGTTGCATGGTTGACGTCCTAAATTGCTGAATTAAATGTCTAATATTACATAGTGTCTTTAAGGGAGGAAAAAATGCGTTTTAAGTGATTTACCTCAATAAATGACGTTAATATAGCCCACCCACTCTCACTGAAGACCAGAAAGGGCGTTCCATGGAAGAGAGGACAGTGACATGTGGGGAGGTCACAAGTGGGGCGTTGCTATATCAAGGTCAGTTGCCTCAAAGGTATGAAGATCATTGAGGCAGGTGGACGCATTTTTGACCATAAACTGTTAGGGATCAGAGCTATACACACTTAAAACATTTCAAAGATGCTTGTTAAGCATTTCATGAGAAGATGTGTGGATAAGCCCAAAAAATGAACCTTCATAGTGGCGTTCATGGGGAGCTGGGTTTTTGTCATGGAGATGTAGACCTGGAAGACCAAGGGAACAGTTTCCACAACAGCAACATTAGCTTTACTTGTAATCCATGATTTAAATAGCCCTTGTAGGGGAGTAAGTCAATGAATTCAACGGGATGCATGTCCACTTAGGCTTTCACAAATAATTGCAGAATTCACATAGGATAAGAGATCCCATATTCAACCCACAGCAAAAAACATGCGTTGCTTTAGGGGAGAAACAGGGGTGTGGTGACCTTCCTTGGAATGCATGAGGTAGGTTGCTGAGTATTAAGCTTAGACAAAGTAATATAAGAGTTGAGAGCTAGGAGAGCCACCCTGGGGAACACTTTGGTAGCTGCAAAAGCCACCAGGAGGGAGCGACTACACCCCACTTGAGAGCATTAGGCGCCAAAAATTGTCACATCAAGAAGATATAGCAGCGCATTGGCAAGTATCCAAAAGGTCTAAAAATTGAAATTGACAAATAATGAGAGATTTTAAAGAAATTCAAATACTATATTCAAATATCTAGATTTAATTTTATTAGAGTTCTCAAAGCTTACTTTATCTTACATTTTTATCTTCATCTTTTATGCATAAAAGTCTCTCAAGAGAATGGATAAGCTTAATAAGTGTGATTTGCCTGACAGGGTAATTCTTGCTTCAACTCTAGTCCAGGATTTGTTCAACTCATGTTCAAAACCTGTACTGGCTAGAAAAAAACTCAGTGTGGTATATTTGTCCCAAGGTCGACCCACACAATTACTTTAAAATGGTTAAGCTTAAATCAACTTTATCTCCTGTCCATTTTATTTATTTTAAATCTAAAGTTGCCATTTTAGCTAGTAAAAGGCTTGTACCTCTAAAACACTATATTTTGGGCTTCTTTATAATGTGTATATACAGTGATGTTTTAATACTATTATACTTTATATAGATCTTTATAATGCTTAGGTATAATTAAGCTTGAAACTAAAATTGTTCTGTTTAAGGGAATTCTACTATCCACATTCCATTTTAAACCATACATCATCCCTAACAATGCTGAATGAAATTAGAGCATATATCTCTCAGATTGGTTAAATTGTTTCTAAACCTTATTTGTAAGTATCTTTTCTTACTTACAAATAATCTTTAATATTAAATCAGCCACTTTTACAAAGCTGGTATTTATTCTTGTGAAATTTCAAAACCTATTTAGACTAGAAAGTTTTAATCTTTGATATAGTTGTTTGGAATCATATTTTACTTGTTTATAAAAGATTGCAATATTCAAATAATACACGGTTTTATATTACTTAAGTTTAACTACAAATTTCACTTAGGCTAGGGGTTGTTGCATAGTTGGGATGGGCGTCCCACTATCACCTCTCACAAGGCAGGTTGGAATTCCATTGTGGCAGAAATTGTATTTCTGTTCCACGAGGATATCATTACATGTGGATTTTTGCACCATGCCTTGGTCCAATTAAGCGAATTAGTGAAGTTAGATCATGCTTTCCTGGCCTAACAAAACATGCGCAGGAAGGTTTTACCCCCATACTTAGTTTTGTACTCCACTCCTATATTTTCGCTCCCTACTCAATAACCCTTCTATCTGTGCGGTATTTTTGTCCTAAGGTCAGCCCACCTCAAATTAAAATTAAAAAAATTTATTTAAGCTGAGAGCTATTATAGACTTTAAAAATAAAGCTAATATTTAAAATTTTAATATCTTTATTATATATAACTAGGTTGCGCTTCTGTAAGACTAAAAGATTATAAGACTTTTTAGCTTTTTTAACCAGTTTAATTATGTTGTAGCACAAGAAGCAGAAAGACTATATGGGTAATTGACCTTTTTTATCTACTTCAAGCTGACCTGGGGATGGGCACTACTCGGCTCAAAAAAGAAAAACAAACTAAAACTAAAAATGAAAACGTATTGAATGTCAATAATGGTTGAGATGAAACTAGAGTAGGAATAAACACCAACCAGGTATTAAATGGTAAACTGTTATCCAAACATGGTGGAAAAAGGGTTAATAAATGGCTCATATTTTCATTGTGTAAAGATGTCTAAGAGGTCAGCATAAGGTTTAGAGCAAAGATGTGGGGGCATCTGCAGTATGTAATATGAAGTCATTCAGAAGTTGGACCAACAGCTTAGCAGCAAGTGGGCTTTGATCAACTCTACCAGGTCATGCTCAGCTTGTAGACAGGCCTTAGGAAGGGTGGCAAAGGCTGTAAGTGTCATAAATATGGTGTGCCAAGGAAAGACTTGGATTCCATTGGTGATATTTCAACACCCACATAACATCCATAATCCGCATGGCATCGCCATTCTGAGTATGTGAGAGTACAATCCACTAAAGAAAGGTGCAGAAATTTTTGGCTATGAACATTAATCTTGTCCTGACTATTAAGCTGAGAACTGGGAACAACTTGACCCCATGCCTCAGATCTGTAGGGTACCCAATTGGTTCAGGTAGGGGACTTGTTTTGGTTGTCCGTTTTTGTTTTAGAGTCAGAGATAATCTAAGCATGCATTTGGTAATAAGGGGAGTTGGAAAATCATCAGTTCCAAATCTGCTGTCCTCTTAGTTATAGTTCCACTTAAGTGCGGTTTTCCCCTCAATTGGGCCTTAGCATGAGAGGGTTTTTTTTTGTCAGTTTGTATTGATGTTTCATATGAGGATCATTGCCTGAATATCTTTGGGAAGAGGTTGAAAGGTTAGTTCCCAAGGATGCTTCTTGTTTCCAAACTGAGTGAGGCCAGCACTGAAACCAACAAGAAAACACTGACAGCCATTATATAGAATTAAGTTTGGACCTTCCATTAGTTGAGATGATTTTATCAGCCAAGAGAGAAATCTATAAATTTTGATAAAATTCAGATTGATCTGAATCTATTTGAAATTTAGGCTTTATTAAGAAGAATAAAAAATTAACCAGCACTTTATTGTATGCAGAGTGCTACGTTTTTATAGCATAAACAAGATGGGGGAGGGGCTCGCATATTTGTATGAAAAAAAAATGGTTGAAAAAAAACCTAAGTACACTGGAATATTCTCTCTTACTTTTCAAAAGTCATCCATTGTTTGCTGGAGCCTCCAGAATTGGATATTCAGATGGCTTATCTAACATTTATTTTGGGGATTCTTCTTGATTTCTTTAAGTATTGGGGTTTCACCCTCATTGTTTCATTCACTCAAGGTTCTTGCATTGTCACATCTGAGGAATTTTTGAGCATTTTCATCAGGATTTCTCCTCAATCGGGCGTGGCAATTTCGACGCATTTGGGTATTCATTTATAAATCTGGCGAAAAGAGATCATAATTATCAGCATATGTCCCCAATTTTTGTGATGTAGGCTTCAGTAGATTCCTTGATAATGGGGTTCAGGAAGTCTGCTGGCGTGGGGTTAACTGGTGTTTTCTGGGTGGCAGCTACCCCTCGCTCATTAAGATGATTCCCCAAGTTCACTATTTTTCCAAGGGCATAGCATGGGGAAACTCCCCTTCTTCATTTGAAAGGGGTTTTCAGGACCACAGGTTTAATACATTGTATCCATCAATAATTTGAGGCAAGAGGGCAGAAGTTTCAGGGTGTTGGAATATACCTTTTATGTTTTTCTTGGCTGGAAAGTTTTTAATCCAGATGTTATGTCTGGAGTGGTATTTCCTAATAAATATGGGCTAAATTTAACTTAAAATTGTTAAAAGAGGAGAACATTTAACTAAGTCAAATTCATCGTTATAAGGGAGTTTTGTTCAGTAACTCCTCAAGCTAAAAACTAGACTCATAATAAATCGGGGATTTAGTGGTAGGTTAGTCATTTTGTTCCTATAGCATTTGCTCGCCTCATAGATTGGGTTTGAACCCCAATACTAGGGCGTGGAATGTCGTTGGGATTATCCCCAATAAGGGCCTAGCTATTTAAACAAACTGGGTTTGATTCCCATTACTGACCTCGTTAAATCTTCATATTTGGGTTGGAATCCCAACAATGCCCCCTCTAGATCTTGGCATAGAGGGGAAAACGTATGAGAAAATGTATATGGGTGCAGTTTAAAACTGTACCATGAATGACCTCTACAATTGAGTGTTCATTGCCCTACTTATACTTATAAATAGACATTGTAAGGCTCTGACTATCTATTTTACATTTTTTGTCATGACCTCTATGCCACTAATGTTATAAAAGAACTAGATCGCTCATTTGTAAGGTGTGCAGGGGGTCATGCTTATCATTAAGTTAGTTAGTTTCTCTATTGGTAGTAATTAGTAAGTTCTCAGAAGCTAGAGCCTGGCGTTGGATGATTTCATTGGCAATGGTTTGCATAGTACTTCAGGGGCGTCAAGGGATGCCTGATCTAACATGTCTTGCACTCTGTAGGGCAACTGGGTATTTTGTCCATAAAAAGCCTGGAAGGGCAACATTTTAATGATTCAGTGGTATTTTATTCATTAGGATAAAATTGAATTAGGCAAATATTGGGGCTAGTGCAGAGGGTTGGTTGTGGCCATTTTCTAAAAAGTGGCCATTAGGTTACAATTCGCCTGTTACACCACTCCATTGATGGAATGATGGTAGGGAGTGTAAAATACCTGGTTGGATCCCATCAGTTTAACTAAATCATTCACCATTGATGATAGGAAGTTTTTCCCATTATTGGAGAGTATTACATGAGGGCACCTATGCTGGGTGATAATCAAATTATATAAGAAGGTGGTGTTAGCTTTTTCTGAAGTGGAAGGTAGCGATATAGCCTCAATCCACTTATCTAAATGATCCACAGCTAGGAGGAGGAACATTGCACATGAGGCTCGAGGGATAGGTCCCACAACATTGATGCTTATAGTATGGACGGGTTCACAGGGTGGATCCACTGGATGTTGTGACAGGTAATTAGGTCTGGCTTGACTTTGGCATACCAGGCAGGACTCCAATACATCTGGATTGTAAAAGAAATTTCCTTTCCAGTAACATTGAGTCTTGAGCTACTGGTAGTTTCCTGAACTCCTCTGTGGCCGACTTGCCTTTGTCCCTCAAATATGACATCAGTTCACTCTGAAGGCTATACATAGGGCACCCATTTTTGGGACACAAGTTTGAAAAGTTGGCATTTTTGACTTTAAGACCCACCAATTTTTTGTTAATTCCTTTTTAAGGTCAGGGATTTGTCTTTCCATAAATGCGGTTGAGCTAGGAGGTTGTAAAGTTAATACTCGTCAGGGGCGGTTAAAGTTAATATGCACAACTGGGATAGGCAATCTGCATTTGGTGTATGAGCCCTGATCGATGGATGATGTAAAAGGTGTAGTTTTGAAGCTTAACGCCCATTTGGCTAACCTCCCATAAGGTTCCTTCATTTGCTGTAGCCATCGCGGGAAGCATGGCCAGTAATTATAGTGAAATGGTTCCCATATAATAAGGTCAGAAATGCTTAATAGCTAATAATACCGCCAAGCATTCATGTTCTGTAATGCTATAGTTGCATTCAGCTCTGGTTAGAGTTTTGATATAGTAGGTGATAGGATGGTATATTTATTTTCTGTCATACTGTGATAGGATGGCTCCAATGCTATATCACTAGCATAAGTAAAAAGGAGATAGGGTTTATCAAAGTTGGGATGTATAAGTACTGGAGAGTGGGATAGAGACATGTAATAGGTCAATGGCCTGCTGTTGCTATTCTTTCCAATAGGAAGGGTATCCATTTCTTTAATAATATAAGAGGCTTAAAGGTGTCAGCAAAGTGGGGGATGAACTGGCAATAATATCCCATCATCCCCCAAAAAACTTGTACGTCTCTTAGGTATTTAGGGGGACATTTTGGAAATGGCCAGGACCTTGTCATCCATTGGGAATATTCCAGCTTTACCTACCTTATGGCCCAAGAAATCTATTTCATTCTGAAAGAAGGAGCATTTTAACAGCTTTATTTTTATGAGACATGCCTTAACAGCTGGAAAACTTTTCTGAGATGATCTATGTGTTTATAAAGGTTCTCAAAAAATGGTAATATTGTCGAGATAAAACAACACACAATAACGTTTAGAATCACCTAAAAGTCCGTCCATGGCGCGTTGGAAGGTAGCAGGGGCGTTACATAACCCCTGCGGCATTCGATTTGGCTCAAACAATCCTTCACTTGAGATGAGGGCACATTTTTCCCAATCCTCCGGTGATAAATCAACTTTCCAGTACCTTCTGGCAAGATCCATAGCCAAAAAATAGTGGGATCCTGACATTAAATGTAAAGAACCATCTATACCTGGCAATGGATAGCAGTCTTTTCTAGTTATTAAATTAAGGCGATGATAATCCCTGACTCCATGGTGACCACCATCCTTTTTCTAAATTAATAGAAGGGGGAAGCCCATGGGCTTTTAGAAGGCACAAGTAACCCGGCGTCCATCATTGCTGCAACTCTACAGCCACTTGTGCTCCTTCCGCTTTGGATTTTTGGTATGTCCAGGATTTGAATGGAGGGTGAGCCTCAGTCTCAATTTTGTAAATTACCCAGACATTTTTCCACAGTCACTTGGTCTCAAGGAAAAAATATTGTCATAAAATTCAAGGAGGTCTTTGACGGTTTTGTGTTCATTAGGGGTGAGATTGTCCCCAATTTGACTGTCAACCAGAGCTATGGTAGGTGGGGGATCGTATACTAAATCTTGTAATGATCCAAAACAACTCACATAGGCAATATTCTCAGTGGAACATAATTTTACATAATCATTAGGGGAATGTCGAGGGACTTGGAGGGTATGATCTGTTAAGTTCCCTAATAAAACAGAGATAGATTTCCCATAGCAGAATTCAAAATCCCAGGGCAGGTCAGCGCTTCCTTGATAAAAGGATTTGGGTGTCCCCTAAAATCCAAAATGTGATTAGGAGGGGTGAGAATATAAAATCCAGTATCCACAATAACTTGTGATACAGAGGGTATTGTAATCAGATGGGGGGCATACAGAGGGATCCCATTTTTGGTATCCACAGCCTCCAGGGGTAACTTGGTCTTTTATCCAAAAACTTGGTATTAAACTTTCAGATGGAGGACGAGTATTTGAAGAGGCATGTCCGTTTTTAGGGCATTTTTTACTTTTGATGAGGAGTTCAAATATTAATGAAATATGATACCCTAGGAGGGATAGGTACTTTTCATTATAACTGATGATATAGTTGAACTCCTGCATCAATTGGACTCCAATAAGCAACTCATAAGTATTGTTTTCAAATGCAATGGCAGGGGCAGTAATTAAGAGCTTACAAATTGAAGGGGTAAGGCAGAATATGCTCTATTCTCTTTAGTAGACTATTTACCTGCTGTTCCATAATCAGCCATATGGATCAAGTTTGGAGCCATTGTAATTTTTTGGATAAGTCGGGAGGAAATAATGTTAACCGTTGAACCAGTATCAATTATTGCCAGGACTTTAACCTTATGTACAAATACCTCGACTTAAAACCGCCAAAGATCTGAACTGGGAATTAACAGCTACTAGACTGTTGGTAGGGATTTGCAATAAGGGAAGTGGAGGATTCTACCATAAACAAGCTCAGGGATGTTCAATGCATTTGAACGGTTTGTCTGCCAGCGCTTGGCTTTCCATAGAGGAACTAACCTCCAAGAGTTGATGGGGTAACTAACCAACATAATAATGGGGAAGATGAAGATCTTTATTTCCTTGGATAGAAAGGGGTACATCAACTTTTGAAGGCGCCGCTAATACAAAACATCCTGAAGTGCTATGGATAGAGCTAGATCTAGAATAAGGGTCTTGAGGCACTTTATTTACGTTAGCATAGGTATCCTCTTGCCCTATACTGACTGAACTTTTGCCGACGTATATTGAAGGGCATGGCAAAAGTCTACAGCGTGGTTAGTTCTATTACAATAGGTGCAGTATAATGCAGGTGTAGGCGACTTGGGGGTGTAACTGCTAGCACTTTAGAATGAGGCTTATTCTTATGATTATTAAAACGTGTGGGCCCAATAGGTTTGAGTAGGTCACCTGGAATTTACAAAATAACTTCTTTAATATGGAGGAGAGACGTCCAGTTAGACTTCACTGCTTTGAGATAAAGTAGAATGTTAGGTATTTTCTAAATGCTGAAAACGAAGCAGAAATAGCGTCATCTAAAGTAAGACGTTTTCCTACGGCATACGTTTGGGCTTCAAGGTAAAAATGGTGGGCAAACTCAGTGTAAATTTCCCCACGATTAAAGTTTATATCCATAAAAGTTTGCTTTTCTTGGGAAAAGATTAAGTCGCTCCCATATTTCTAAAGAAAGGCAGTCTTGGCGTCAACCAAGTCTGGCAGTACATTAGGTGAGGAACCATAATGTCTCGAGCTATGTGACTAAGATGGTTAATTAGGTGTTTGAGTCGCTGGGTGTCAGTAGCTTCTACAATAGCATTTTCATAAAAAAATAAGAAAGAGAAGATGCTCTCTTCTCCTGGGACATACTTCTCTTTGAATGATGGTTTGAATATGCCACTGGGGGGTTAAAGGCCAAACCATGTGCACTGACATTGGGTGGACATTTTCATTAAAAGAGGAACTAATATTACCGGAAGTATCATAAGGTTGGAGGGCGTTCAATTTAGTTTGTAAGGTGTCAATATCCTAAAATATTAAATCAACCTGATCATTGGCAGCACAAAGGTCTGACTTGGTGACCACAAGAGGATAACTGCCAAATTTCACTTTTGAGCTTGGTAGTTGCATCTCAAAGTTTGAGTTGGTGTTGTTCAAGGGCAAGGATTCGTTGCTCCAACCCGCGCACCATAACGGGTAATTTGTCAAGAGTTTAAGGCGTTCCTAATCTAAAAAGAGATCTGACGTCAAATTGGTATTGTTCATTTTACTTTTCACCACAAACATGGGGTGTACCTTGCAGGATGCACCTTTTTTGTCAGGACCACAGGTTTAATACCTCGTATACCTCAATAATTTGAGGCCATAGGACCCCAAAGTTTCAGGTTGTAGTATACCTTTTATGCTTTTCTTGGGCGAAAAGTCTTTACTCCAGATGCTATGTATGGAGTGGTATTTCCTAATAAATATGGACTAAATTTAACTTAAAATTGTGAAAAGAAGAGTACTTTTGATTTTAGCCAAAGCATCGTTATAAGGGAGTTTTTGTTCAGTAAATCCCCAAGCTAAGATATAGACTCATAATAAATTGGGGATTTAGTGGAAGATTAGCCATTTTGTTCCAATTGTATTTTATCGCCTCATTGATTGGGTTTGAACCCCAAAACTAGGGCATGGAATTTCGTTGGGGATTGTCCCCAATAAGGGCCTAGCTATTTGGCCATTTTGGGTTTGATTCCCATTACTGACCTCGTATAAATCTCCCATCTGGGTTGAAATCACGACAGGGGTGTAACTGCCTATCCACCTTTATAGCTATCACTGGGATCCTTACATTACCCTTTCCTAAAAGGACCATGTCTAAACCTCCCTAAGGGGCCTGTACTAGCACTTGGCTTTTATGTGTCAATGGAAGCTTGATGGCAGCGATGCCTGTAGGTTTGGGGTTCATGAGGGTGCTGGTGCATCAGGCATTTGGGCGTGGAAGTCCTTTGAATAACACTTGACAGTTGGTTCAGTCACTAGAATGGACTAAATTGTTCTTATACGCTGGATATCATTTCAATGCCACCAATTATTTACTCCCCACCTAGCCTTACAGATCTCTAAGATCTCTTCCACCTCAAATTACATACTACTTCTATTAACTGGTTTAGCCTCGGTGGTTTTTCTCCTCTAAAGTGATACAGGGCGAAGGCATTGAAGGCTGGGTGAATTTTACTGTGAGGGGAAGCTCTACAATAAGGAACCACTTGACAGAACTTTGCTGATGGGGAATGGGCTGGTTGATTTGCATGCCAGCTTTTGACATGGAACCTTATGGTGGAGATTCTATTTGTCCACCATTACAGGATTGCTAACCTAGTAGATCGAAACTGGGCGCCAGTTTAAATCAGTAAAACATTTGTCATCCTTGACGGCTTTTTTCAGCTGTAATTACACTTATTGGTATAGCTTAAGGATGTGCGCTGAAAAGCTGTCTACTGTGGGGATATTGAAACATATCTTGGATTGATGGTAAAAGCTGGGTAGTAACCTAAGTTGCCATATAGCGGTAACATACCATTTGAGGCGTGGAGGGAATGATTGTATGAAAGCTGGGATAAGGCGAGGTCGTACGCCCACATGACCTGAAAGACAGTAGCATAGCAACGGAGATATTTACTTTATTGACTGTTTAGTGCATTCCATTTGTCCATCAGACTGGGGGTGGTACGCAGTGAATGACAAAGTTTAATTTTCATCCCTCACACAAGGCATCCAATATTTTGAGGTGAATTGAGGCCCTGTTATTGCTCACAACTTCATGGGAACTTTAAACCTGGTGAAGACGTGTGACACAAAATTGGGCATGTCCTCCTATGTGGTTGAATGTAGGCAGGGAATGAAAATAGAATATTTGTGAATCAGTCCACCATCACCATTATTGCATCACACCCCCATGAGGTCAGCAGGCCCACAATGAAGTCTACAATATTGATATCCAGGGATCTGCCACCTGTTGGATAGGTTTATTAGTCCGTTCCTGCCCATCCTATTTAGTGTCACCTTCGCAAAGATGAGGCAGCATTCTATCCAGGTGAGTAATTCCTTTGTTAATCTGTTACGGTCTTACTTGCGTCTAATCAGGTTGATACTCTTTTGCACTGAGGCGCCCCATGGTTGGCATGTTGTGAAGTTCCCTTATACCTGTGGTCTTAGAACTCCTAGTACCGTACCCTGTTGTGAAAGTAAATTACCCTCTACTTTTGAGTGTACCATATGGAGGGGCTTTTACCTGCACATTTCCTATTGCTCAGAGCTTTTCATTTTTGGTTTTCAGTTTGGGAATACTGTGTGGTCTCTAGAGGTAAGAGTTCAATGTTGATTGTTAATGTTGTTCCATAAGTGTTGGTTAAGCAGGTTCGGTGGGATTGATAATCAGTTTCTGTGGATGCCTGGCAGGGATTTCTTGGCTTAGAGGAGGAAATGATGGCGGCAATAGCTGATATTTCACACAAGGAAGCTGCCGTGATCTGCTCTGGCAGAATCACTGTTACAAGTTTGGTATCCTCCCCTGGATAAGGTCAGACCGATGGACTTCTGCTTAGGATGTCTGGCAGTATGTGCATCTGCCCACGGAAAAACTCAGATTTAGAGTTGAACTGAGCAGGTCGCAGTGTATCCTTGTTTGTCAGTGTGCCAGCTTATTCTGTTTAAAGTAATAGGTCAGCAACTTGTGATCCATTTGTACTGTCATCATGTGCTTTGCTCCTTGCAGCAAGTAATACTAGTAAATTGGTGACCATGCAATGGCAGTCAATTCTTAGTCATATATCACCCATAAGAGTTCTGCGCTGTGAATTTTTGGGAGTAGTAGGCCATTGGGTGCTCGCGTCCATAATGCTCTTGCAGTAGGACAGCTCTCAAGGCTGATCCATAGACCTCACATGAGACAATGCATGTTTTCTCTTTGTCAGCGTTGTGGTGTACTGTTGCGGCAGTGAAAAATTATTTAAAGATATCAAATGCTATTGGCATTCCTTCAACCAAACAAATGGCGTGTGTTTACACATAAGGAGGTGGATAGGGGTGGCCAATACTGAAATCACTGGGAAGAATTTTTCAAAAAAGTGGCCAATCCTAGAAAGCTGCACAGCTGCTTTGATTGGTGGGGGTAGACCTTGACCTTATTGCTTCCATCTTGGAGGATGCGATGGTGTGTCCATCCTTGAGCATGAGTTTCATTAAAAACGTTACTGTATCCTTTAAAATTTACATTTTTAGGGCTTCACGTGCAGACCTGCCTACTGTAGGGAGGTCGTCACAGCTGCTTAGTCCACTCACATGCTGTTCTAGTGTGGGGGAGTTGACCAGAATATCATTGATGTATGCTACGACACATTTAAAGTGGAGGTCGCCCAGCTCATTGTCAATGACCCTTTGGAATATAGCGGGGCGTTTTTAAAGCCAAATAAGATGCCTTTGAACTGGTATATGGCATGGCGGGTACAAAACGCCATCAGCCACTTTTATTCTTCTTTTACTATGACTTGATGGAACGCGTTGACCAGGTCAAGTTTTGAGAGCACCTTAGAACTTGAAATTTCTTGGGATATGGCGGCTTTGAGTAGTAAAGGGTAGGGGTCAGGAACGTTAGCATTATTTATGTAGACTCAATCCACATAAGGATATAGGGTACAGTCTAGCCTTAGGATGAACGCCACTGGGGACAATACTGGTGATACTTTTAGCAACCATCCTTTAGCTAACATATCATCAATCCAAGTCAAAGCTTGATCGTTGGCGGCGGTATAAGGGTAGAGTGGAATGTTAATCTTGATGAGATCTAGTATCAGATAGAATTAAAGTCAAACTCTGTGAGGGGCAGCGGGAATTAAATTTCATCTAGATCAAAAATCTCATTTTAAAGCTCAAGGATGCGGGGCATTGTGGGCAAGTTTCTGGACAGCGTTGGAGGGTTATACTCTAAAGTCGCCATGATGGCACTACTTTCCATTGAGATGGGGAGTAGGGGGATTTTGCCACGGGTAGAATGAGGTGAAGTCCAGACTGTTATGTTGAAGGTTGATAGATACTAACTGCCATCGCCACTAACCAACGCCCAAGATCATAGGATAAACCAAGTCTAGGATCATTAAGAAATTGGCGTGGAAGTGATTTCCGTTGGCTGAGAAGTGTAACAGTTCATGAAGGGGCAGTGTTATCATTGTTATGCGGGAGGCTCCCATGACAAGAGCCGCTCTGGTCACCATTAGGTATAAGTCTGGGCCATCTTGAAGTCAATGAAGTTACTAATGCTGCAATGTCCACTCAGACATCTATTATCGCTCTACTTGATCCTACTTTAATAATTACAGTGAATAGGAAGTAGGCACAAATATATTTAAGCAGCTAAAAGGACACATATGCCATGTTTGATATCTATATCCGTGGCCAACTTGTTATGGTCTTAGGATTTCGTCAGAAATTGGGAGGGAATTGCTGCCGCTCAGGAATAGGACAGAGGAGCCAAATTGTTGTAGTTAATCCATCAAAGAGCGTAAGTGGTCAAGATTTTTGATGATCATATTTTGGCAGCATTCCTTTTAATTCATTCCATTATTTTGAGCTGGTAAGGGGACGACATAAGGACCTCTGGGTTAACAATGATGAATAGCATAAAAAAGAGGTCTATTTGCCCTGTCGCCTATGAGATTTATAAGTTTGGGCAATGGGGTCAGGCTGTACCACAAGAATCCCAGGAAAGCTGTGCAGTACGTTGTGACGGCCACTTAGTTGTGGAGACAACTGGCCATTCTGTGTTGGTTCTGATTGCTTTTCCTAGGTTGTGGAGGATAGTGATACCAGCTAAAATATTCCGCTGTATTGTGGCTGTGCGGGGGCAAAGGAGGTGAGGGTGATTACTGCTGGTGCCTGGGGTGAATCATTGGTTGGTACTTATCTGCCAGGCTGAACTCTGGTGCGCGTCTGTGGTCTGGTCAATCCATCATCTTCACCTTTAGATGCCTTCTCCTCCTCATTAATTAGCATAAGCATACCTTTCTTGTAGGTGGGCGGGGGTGGTCTATTAGTACGGTGGTAGGGTCTCAGCGGGGTCAGTTTCTTGCTCCATTTCTACCTGGGCGATACTTGAAGTTGTGCCAGGCTGTATACTCCCTCCAAGGTTTGAGGTCCATTATACCATGCATCATGTAATCTTACCCCGTGTTTGAGGGAGGACCAGAAGGCAGCAATAGCAACATACTTAGGGAGCTGAAGAGGGTTAACAATTTGTCTGAACACTTTGATGTTTTTGTTCAAACCCAGGGTGAGGACCCACTGGAGTATTTGGGTTTAGATTAGTTGGGGTCGCAATGCCAGGGTGGTCTCCATTGGTAAAACAATTGTGAAGAGAGAGGGTGGAGCCTCTCCTAGGTGGGAGTTCTGTAGTGTACTGTTCAGTCCCACATTTTTGCATCTCCTTGTAAAGCATCAATTAGGGCCAGCAGTTGCTGTTCCTAGGAGATCTCCATGTTGCCTGTTAGGGTGGCTCAACTACAATTCAGCCAACACTCCAGTACCTTCCAGCCTATCTTGTCAGAGGGGCAAGAGATGGACAAACTACCTTCATGTTGCAACCTGAGCTTTTGAGAGTGGAATTTGGTTGTGCTGTCAGGGCTATAAACTTATTCAAGGCTCTGATTAGCATAATCCATGACCAGCATGTCAAGAGAGCGCGCATAAGCCTGTATAGAGTTCTTTTGGCTGTTGATTGGCCCATGTTCAACAGGTCTCTGGCCATTTAAATCACCACTGTATTAAGTGGCTGGGTCATTATGTCAGACATATGGCATGCTAAGTAAAGACTAGACCTCTATTGGTGATATTAACCCTAAGAAATAGCATCCATAGTCCGCACAGCATCCATGTGCTTAAAAATGTGAGAGTATGATCTCCTGGGTGAAGGTGCGGAAAATATTGATTGACAACTGTAAACTTTTCCCAACTATTAGGCTTAGAACTAGCAGTAACTTCGCCCACCCCTACTGAACTTTAGGGGATCCAGTTGGAAAGGTTTGGTAGGGGGCTTGTGATGGTCATTTGATTTAGGTTTGTAGTCAGGGCTGATTTGCGCACACACTTGATAATGATGAGGAGCCATCATATCCCCAGTTCCTAATCCAACAGCCTCATATTCAGAGACCTGCTTTGTTTCAGTATTCCCCTCAATCAAGTCAAAGGTGCAAGAGGTCATTTTGACCAGCTAGGATTTATGATCCAAATGGGGGGCAATGCCTGCATATCCTTGAGAAGGTGGTTGAAAGGTTTGTTCCCCAAGGTGGGTCCCTTGTTTTCCACCACTAATTGAGGCCAGCATTGAAACCAGCAAGGATACAGTGACAACTTTTATGGAGAGCAGCGGGTGGGAACTCTCTATTAGTTGTGGTGATTTTTTCAGGAGGTGACAAATTACTTTATTCTTTTATTAAAAATAAATGGTTTGTATCTGTTTAAATTAAGGCTTTATTAAAGAGAAATACAAAATGACCCAGCACTCTACTGTATGCAGGGAGCTGGGATTTTATGGTATAAACAGGTTATGGGGAAGTGCTCAAATATTTGTATGACAACAGTGTGGCTGGTGAATATTCCCAAGGATATCTGAATATATCCTTTGTTACTTTTCACAATTATTCATTGTTTGATGAGGCCTTGGCAATAAAAACTTGAGCGTAGGAGGTCGTGGAAGGGAAAGCACTAGGAAAAAGGTGTAACAACAAGGCAAAGTGACCCATAAAAGGAAGCAACGTCCTAGGCAATCTGGATTATGTTTCCATATAAAGTTTTTAGACAAAACGCACACCAAACTGGCAATAATTATCAGGGACTAGTGTCCCTGAGAGCTGGAAAGGTGGCGTAAGAACTGAGGTGAAGCGAAGCGAAATAAGATGTGGTAGAGTTGGAATAATGGGCGCAGAGCGGGAGGAAGGTTTGTGTCCAACTGGGGAGTTAGACCAGAGTGGGGAAAGGACTATGGCCATTGAGAAAATTCCAAAAGAGATATCCTTGTGAAAAATAAACAGGAAAGTATGAGAAAACTTGCACAAAATTCCCTAAACTTTATTAAATATAAATGAGTATCTGAGAAAAGCAAAGCCTCCCTTAGCTTGAATCTAAAATTCAAAGATAAGGTTTGCAAAGGTTCCAAATGCGATTATCGAAATTTGATTTGAGCTGTAAAATTTCTACCTTTCAAATGAAATCAAAATTTAATGATTCTGGCTGAATTCTGTAACTTTGGAAAGCAAGATTTTTTGGATGGTTGGGTCGATTTCCACCGGATTTGCCACCTCAGATGAGCCATTTTTCTCAGCCCTGGATGGCAAGGCCAGAACCCATTTCCTGTCAATGACCTTAGAGAGGTCATAAGTGACTTTTTGTGGTTCTGATCTTGGCTCTAAGGGCTTGCTTTACTTTGCTTTGGAGTATTGTCCAACACCAGGAAATATGTCACTAGCTGTGACAGGCCTTAGTAATTGGATATGGCAGATTGCTCATCCAAACTTTAAGTTGAAGATTTTTTGTGACTTCTTAATCATTGGGGGTTTCGCCCTCATTGTTTCGCCCGCTCAAGATTCTTGTATTGTCACATCTGAGAAATTATTGATGCATTTTCATTAGGATTTTTACTTAATTGGTCGTGTCAATTTTGATGCTTTTGGAGATTTGAATATAAATCTGGTGGAAAGGGAGTATTCTTAGCATATATTTCCAATTTTGTGATATAAACTTGTCAAAAAATTGACTATGGGCTCTGCTAGTTGGCAAGCTAACCAGTATGAAAACTGGTCAGCCCTTGCCCTTTCCCTTAGGCGTCAGGACCAGCAGCACTGGCTAACCCCTTGGCGTGTCACCTGCGCCATTCAAGGATCCCCTATCCACATTCCCTAATCAACAAAATAAATATAAACTTAAATCATAAAAGAGAATGAGCAAAGGGAGATATTTATTGAGAAGGAAGCGCCAGGTATTTTTACTATTTACAAAAGGGCTACTGCACCCACCGCCAACCTATCAGCTTTTCCACTGGTTCTTCCAGCCAACCACTCTTCTTCTTCTACACTATTCTCTTTCTTGGCGTCAACCCTCTCGCTCCATCCTTACCAATGTCTGAATTAGTTTTGGCTTATCCTCGGCCTTAAGTTGCCAGTGAGCCATATAAATAATTAATCTAAATAAATATCAAATTTGGGTTTGATCTTTGTGTTGATAATATTGTGCTGAAAACAATTTTGGCAGCTCACTTTGACTCGGAATATCTTGGCATCTTGCTGACATCTCTTCTTGACTTATCTCAGTCAATAGAATAGGAATCGCCCTATTCAGGCAATAATGATTATACTAAATGAGGCACCAGAAACAACCTTGACCACCTCGAACTTGTAATTCTTGGATCCACTGACATCAAATAAATAGTACAGGCAGTGAAATCATAGATAGATTATTGAAGTGAATACATTGGCTTTCCGCCAAAAATCCCACAACAGGCCACAAATGGCAGTTGGTGTCAAACACTATTTCTTCTGACTGTTACTAGTTGAATCATCCTCAGCTATTAGTCACTGATGATCCTTATATTAATTTGGGGCCACCAATTGGCCCCCACTCAAACCTGATACCAAACTTGGCAGAATAACAAATTCTGGCTCAACCTAAATTGGGGAGCAACTAACCAGCAATCATACTAAATAACACGAAATTTAGTTAATAAGCCATTCTTCCAGGATTGGCCATATCATCCCAAGTAACGATTAATCATTGGAGGATTCCATCTGGTTAAAATTCCGACATTTCCCCCCACTTAACCAGATGGTATTCCTCCTACTTCCAACCTCAGCATTTGGGGTGGGCGTCCAGGGCTTGCACCTCCCTGATACCAATAACTGCTGGAACTAAACCACAGTGGCACATCACCGCCACCTCTTCACCAACATTTAGCTACTTCAGCATCAACCAGCAGAGCCCCTGTAGTGAGCACCACTGTTATAAATTTGGATGGTATCATTAGGATCCGTTGGGTTATTTGCACAGGTCAAATCCCCTGAGCAACAGACAGATGATGTGGGGATTGTCAGTCCTTCAGACACACTTGAAAATATACTTAAAATAGGAGCAATTGCCCCAACCAAATCTTTATTTATTTTTATATATACAGCTACTTTTTGCTGTCTCATCTCTTCTATACTAAAAAAACAATTAACCTTATCAATTTCCCATCTTGCTTATATACAGTGGCTTCAGGCAATGCTGCTTCTCATGGCTTGGGCTATTCTATTCTGCTGATTCTTCCTCAAATTTGGCTCTTTAATCTCTAATCCTCTGTCACCCTAATTGTAGGCGATTTGCTTCATATTTGTTGAATGTCGACATCGCCTTATCACCTTATTGCCTTATATAGAGGCGATCCAATAAAACCCATTATATCCAATAAAAACCCATTATCCCATTATCGCCTCATCTTGAGGCACTCAAATAATTGTAACTGATATTATCTTTGGCAGATTACGCCCTGCTGTCCCATAATTATCGTCCAGTTATATCAGAATTGTGACAAAACTAAAAAATATACCATGATAATGGGGGAGGTCAGGGAGCCTGCTGGCGTGGGGTGGGGCTGATGTATTTTGGATGGCAGCCCCCTCTCTCAGCAAGGATATGCCCCAAGTCTGCTATTTTCCAGCGCCATTGCTCAGGGCATTCCCTTTCATCATTTTAAAGGGTCTAACTGCCTATCCAGCCTTATAGCTATGGCAGGGATCCTTAAAATAAAGGTTTATGGGTTATCTTGATTTTATGCCAAACTTAGCTATGGTAGCAATTTGTTTGACCAATTTTGTTAGCAGTTTGATAAAGTTCAGTAATTTTTCACTTGGCTGGAGCAGGAAAACTTGGAACAAAGGTTGGAGGGCAATGTCATCTAACTGTAGTGCAACAGTTGCAACTGCCTTGAGGAGGGGACAAAATGGGGAGGAGACTGCCTTAATGGTAAGCTGATGATCACTATAGAATGATGCCGCTTGAGGTTGTGGGACATAATGATTAAAGTGGAATTGAGTATCATAATTGCATTCAAAAAACATCTGAGGTGTAAAGTCTTATCCAATTCAGGAGCTGGGTATCATTTTTTTACCTCAGCCAATAAGACCCAAGTATTTTAGTTGTAGTAAATTGGATTACAGGCATAAGGGTGGGTGGTGGGTGAAAGCAAAGAATCTAGAATGAACTGTATCCAAGTTACTTCCTGACTGGCCAGGACAATTGAAATTCTGTGTTAAGTAGGGTCTTAATTAGATGATGCAGGAACTATTGTAACATCTGTATTTGAAGGATGAGGTAGGATCATACCCCAGAAAAAAATGTTGAGGGGCAGCATTAGCTTGGTCATGGGAGGTAGTAGGCTTAGAACCTATGGAGACTGGGAGGAGTGGAATTTGCATTTTGAGTGACCTAATAAATACAGGATGGGCAGAAAGACTATCTTCCCTCCATGCAGGCCCAGAAAGGAAGTTAGGGCCAGAGGGGACTACAGCGCAAGTGGTAAGTAAAAAAATTTTATTATGGGGAAGACCAATGCATATGCATGAGGTCCAGTTAGATGGTTATCCTTATTTAGGACCACAGATTATAAGATGAATAGAGTATAGGATGCCAAACAAGCCATCAGCTCCTTGTGGCATTCCAGTAAGAAGGTTCTAAGTAACCCAGAATAGGACCAACATAGTGGCATCTGATGGTATCCAGGTGCAAGTTATGAGGTGGGAGGTGCCCTGGAATACCAGGAGAACAGTTGAAATGCTGCAGCATCAGCTTCACATATGAAGCCTTAGTTGAAGTAACCCTTGTAGGGGAGGAAGTAGTTGAACCAGGAATATTTTATTACAGCAATTTCTAATGCAATTATTGCTGTATCAGCATATGGAAAAGTCTCCCATATTTTACCCAAAGACTTTTTGCATTTTGCTCCAGGTGAGCCCCAGGGGGCTATGAGGCACTACCTAAGAACATGCTAAGTGGAAGGTAAGGTCCTTGGGAGGATAAAATTTGACAAAGATTATTTGGTAGACTAGATGCTAGTCCAAATGCATTTTCCTAAAGGGCTAAAAATGCTAGGAAGGGTTTTACACTCCCCATACTGGAGTAACAGGAAATGGTGCTGAGGACATTGTGGTGAAAAGGTAGGTAGGGGGCTCAAATTTGGTTGATTATTAGATTCAAATTATATGATTTTTTTGAAAATGATTTGAGAAGAAAGTAAAGTTTTTAATTTTAACCTTAACAAAGGCGTTATTTTTTTTAGTACTAGATGGTCCCAACCCAAGGGGGAGATTCATCGATGTAACAAAGGCGTTATTAAGCTTAAAGTCTAGTATATTTTAATGGCCTTTTTCTTATGTTCTATCTACTATGAAATATATAAAATAAGAATTTCTTTGATTTATAATTAAACTAATATTCTATACATATACTTATTATCATATATATAAAGATATGTTTTATTATCATTAATGTGGCTAATTTTATTAAATCTAAGCCAAAGCGTGTTTTATGTTAGCCTATTGTAAAGAAGCTTAGTATCAGTACCTATCTTAGTGCAAAATTAAAGTATTCAAAATCATTACAACAGTGCAGTATGCTTGAAAAAAAACTTTGCAAGGATCATCTTAATTGAATTTGGAAACAATTTATAGTGTAAAGTAAATTAATTAGAACATGTTATTTATAACTATAGAAGTGAAATAAAGTTTTATGAGAACATAACCTAGATATATATCATATGATAATTAAATTGTAATTTTCAACTTAGAAAGTTAAAAACCTTAGTAGTACATAAATCATGTCATCACTCTTAGCAGTCTATAATACAAATTGATTTGTCATTAACATACTAATAGATTTTTGCTCATATTGTATACATGAATTACATAATTTATACAATAATTAATTTATTTAAAAATTAATTAACTATTTACTAATATGATAGTGTCTCATTCTACAGCGATCACAAGCTTGCAGTAGAAGCAGCCGCCACACCAGATTGCTGTCCCCTCTGCAAAGCCACCTCCAAACCAGTGGCGATGCTCACAGGAGGAATTCCACCTCCTGTTATTACCAAAAATCTTACTCCAAGAAGTAAGATTAATATGAAACGTCTACACAAAAATGTCAATGACGCTATCCAGAACATGGTAACTGTAGCATGGAATCTGAAAGCTAAGATTACCTGAACCAATATTGCCACATTCATTAAACTACCAGATGCCCACATTAAAGCCAAAAAAGCTCTAGCTGAATATATCACTGCCATTTTTATGGTTGGCAATCTCTCAAAAGTACCAATCATCAAAGATATTGAAGCACATGCCACTGATGCCCCTTACGCCCTTGCTATCCACCTTGACATGCACCATACTCTGGGATGAGGAAGCTCCTTCTGAATATGTGCCCCCTGATTCCCCCACCCCTTCTGCCATGGAGGGATAAGCGGTCTACACTGCCCACTTGGTTGGTTGTATCAGTAGGTGTGTTTCACTCAATCTGTTCATTTTGGGCATTTTGTTTAAGAGATTGGTTACATTAGTTATGTTAGTTTTAGTTTTTAGTTTGGTAATGTCCATCCCCTGGTCAGCTTACCTCGGTTAAATAAAATATGATAGTGTCTCACATCCTGTCCAACCTTAAATTTTGACAATATGCAAAATTATATCTTTTAACTGTCATGTTATAAGCATTACTCATATTATTATCTCAAATTTAGTAATATTACAATTAGTAGTTTTTCTAAAAAACATCAAGTAAATCATTGAAAATAGAAGTTATTATCTTAGTTCTCTCTGTACTAAATTGCAACCAAATAAACCTTCTCTACATTCAAAGAATTTGTTGTTATGCTCATAAGATGTCATTCACTTATAGTTATCTAAAGCCATAAACTATATGATTACTAATAGAGTTATTGGTACTAATTAATATCAGTTGTGGCATCGATTAGTTAATGATACCAGCTATATATGTAAAGCATAAAATTTTGTTCATATAAAAATATAATTCAGTTAAATTATACTTTAGTCCTTTTGAACTAAATAGATACTTTAGGTATTATCGTTAAAGCAATCTAGATTTTTTAACTATCACTTATAAATATAATAATGATTTCTTTAAAATCTAAAATTTTAAATTAAATCAAGTATTACATAGGATATTGACCACTATTTGCTTTAGGTAGATGATATATTTTTATTAGACTTGTAAATGTAGAGGATAAGTATAATTTAATAGGATAAAAGTCTTTATAGAATATTCTCTCTGGTTTATTACTAGCAGAGCCTTGTCATTAGTTAAAAGACCAATTTTGATTTAAGCACCAATTTTTGATCCATGAAGGCAAGTGGAAGTGTGGACTATGAAGTTTTCCTTATGCTATATCACCATGAGGCCACCTGTGATCTTTATATAAGATTTAAGTTTAAGTCTTTAGCCATCAAATTTCGGGTTGTGTAACTGTCCTAAGATCGATCCACCTCATATAAAATTATAAGAGGTTAAAAAGGTTAAACTGCTTCACAAAGTTAGTAGATTTTAAGTGCTCAACGAAATAAATAAAGTTATTACACCATTAATTTTACTTGTTCTGTTTAGAGAGATAAATTGAAAACAACAAAAACTCTAGTTAATTTGGTTAAAAATAGTCAAAGTTCATTTTAGCAATTGACTTAATTCCAGGCTAGTAACTTTTTATTATTATGAGTAATATAAAAATGATTAATTATATAAGATTATGATATCGTTTGCTTTTATGAAGATAGAGCGTTAAAAAGATAATTGTTATAAATCGAGTCATTTCTAAACGATTACAGAATTTAAAAGGCAGTGATGAGATAATTTGAGGTTGGTTATATTGTTTCAATAAGAACTATTACCTAATTTATTTCTGACTATTACGATGAATTAAAAGACGCTACCATCTAGTACTAAAAAAAAGACGCTACTGTTTAGGTTAACTTTTATTTCCCTTGCTAGATTTAAATGAGATCTATAATTACATATGCTTTCTGAGTGGTTTAAGTGTAAAAGAACAGTTTTTATTTTAATGATAAATCGAGCCGATTTAAAAACAAATATGTCGAGTAAAAAAGTACACTAGCAGTAGCTTTTGAGGAATGAAAGCAGAGTATTTAAAGCCCAATGCGAGTTCAAGGAGGAGCAGAACAATGAAATTGGTCTTGTTTGTTCATCTTATGCAGTTCCTTGTTAAGTCTTTTAAAAATATGGAGATGAGAATATAAGAATCTGAGTTTCAACATCTTAGGAATTGGAATCCACCTTACGATCCCAAGTCCATGATTGAGGAGGTTGGGTTTTTGAGCGAAGGTTGGGTCAAACCAGGCATTGTTCCTCGTCCAGTTAATATTACAAAATGGTTTAGGTATAATTATCGAGAAAGTACTTATTCAATCAATTTAAATCACCCCAAGGAGTGTTCTGTCCAAGAGAATTTAACACATTTCATAAGGATTTGCCATATGACTGCAATTGAAAGCTTCTGGGTTGGAAAGGCAATTTCGCTAACCGACTTAGTAATCTGCCCTGAGCAATTGTGTCAAATCATTATAAATGGTAAGCTCCAGATATACGGATCCATAACTAGCAATACTCCTTTTTATTTTCATGATTGGAGAAAGATCGTCAAGCTCTATCCACCATTTAATTTAGAACTTCCACAAAAGCGATCAGAGAAAATTAGATTAGATATTGTCATTACTGGTCCCATCACTGGTTTCTTATGGTTCAAACCACTTTTTTGGGCGGCTTCAGGCTTAGTGACCCATTCTATTTTCCATGCTTTCGGAAGCAAAGTCTCTTTCCACACCATCAATTCTTCATTTCCAATTGTCAAGAAGAATCTGGAAGGCTTTATAGGTTTCAGTCCATATGGAAATTACTCAAATCAAGGTCTAACCTTTGCCTTTAAGGTTAAATAACCTAAAAATACTTCTTTACTTACCAACCAAGTGTACTTTTTTGGTTAATAATAAAGCCTTTAAATCTCATATTTAGTTACCACTTCATATGTAATGCCATTTTATAGTGCATAGTTGGAATTCAGGCTGTGTTTATACTCACTGGTGCTTTTTTTACACCTGAATTTCAACAATAATTTCACAAGAGAAGAAATACTCCAAATGTAGAAATAAATATTTTTAGGGGAATATTATACCAAATATATTTAAAAAGTAAAACTGTTAATTATTTGAAAAGGTTGATTTTTATTTGTTTTTTAATTATTAATAAATGGGACCAGGAGCAACCCCTCTCAATATCTTGATGCTTAGTATTTAAATTGTATCCATGCTCAAATTGAGACAGTTGTGAAATTCATTATAAGTGTCAGATTCTGGTGGTTGACTCAAAAATAAACCTTCAACAGCCATCAGATTGGGCCAATTACCCTTTCAATGCTTGAGCTAACACCTATATTATCACCTCAAAGCCTATTGCAATTATATAATTTGGGCCAAATATCTCATTGTCAATTCAATCAAGTATTTTACCAAAGTGCTTGGGCTGAATATGCTCACATATTATGGCCAATTTCTTATGTATCAAATCTCAGCAATTGGTCCCAAATATCAGGAACATAATCAACTAACTTGTATACAAAATTGTTCAGGACTGACCTGAAGTTAATATCTAAAAATCCCATGGACCATCAGATGAACAAAAAACATAATCAATTTTCTGCCCTAGGGCAAAATTTGTATGTAGATCTGCTTAATCAGCATGACAGCACTTGCACATAGACCACCCAAAAGGGAGTACCTAGTGCTATCAAGGGAGAGGCCTGCTGATATCCCAATTAGGGGTATGTCATCTAATTCAATAAGGCAAAAATTATAATAGAAGGTGTATTTCATCAGCAGTATTACAAAACTCAAAGCAAGAAGATCCTAGGAAAATTTTGTATGCTTTTATCACAATTTTTGTACCTAAAATTCTCCCAATTTTGAGAGTATTTTGCCACCAATAAATTTAAGAAAAAAAGCTGTATCAGTTCAAGGGCCAAACTGAGGTGGTAAAATATCTGTTGAAATTTTAAACTTGGATGTGGCCAGGAGATGCCCTAGAGGTATAACTACCAGTTCCTGGCCTAATGACTGATCATCAAATAAATACCTTCTAATAAAAGTTATTTTATTTTATCTCTTTCCCAGTTTTCTCATCTGAATCCTTTCTTTGGAGAAGTGTCAAAAAACTGGAAGGGCCAAATCCCCAGTTTGTATTAATTCTGCCTCAGAAGAAGTTCCTGGTTATAATGGGAAAAGTATGCCCAAAATCGACCAGAAGAGTTGGAGCTATTTCAAAAGACCTAATAAGTTTCCAAATGTTGAATATACTGTAATCCACTGGACATATCGAGGATCATCCAGTGGAACTTAGTCCCAAATAAGCATGCAGGATACCAATTTTCAAGTAAGCGATCCTTGGATTTTGACAACTGATGCTCACTCAAAACTGGTTACACTCTTCAAAATGGATTCAAATAACCAATTGCTGGCAGAATCAGCCAGATGAGAAAGTGACAATGAGATGGAAACTAGCAACAAAGAAATCTTGGATTATTCTCCCAGTCATCAAGGCTCCAAAGCTGGATCCTCCTACACCCAAAATCTTGTCAAACTGGGGGGAGCTCATGCAGCAAAATCAGTCATCCCAGATAGGTTGAGTATGATGCCTTGAACAACAAAATTTACTCAAAAATTTGGACAATTGTGTCAAGATTGAAGGCCAGAAGTACTGAAATTACTCAGGAAATTTGGGAACTCAGAATGCAATTATCAACTGCAAATTCACAAATAAATAGTATGGTCAAAGACATCAAAAGCATAATGTCAAATCAAGCTTTATTTAAAGAAAAGCATGAAAACCTAAAAAAACAAAGTGGATGATGCTCACTCAGCTTTGACAAAAGAATAATAGGAAAATTTTTTGTCCATTTGGCCAAAAAACAGTTGGGAAAATCTAAGGGCTGAATTCAAGAATCAGAATCCATCAGTTCAGAGCAATAAAATGAAATTGAATTATTGGAAATCAACACCAATGCAGAAGCTGATATTTCAAACATATGTTCTATGCCTAGAGTATTGGTAGCAATCTCAACTCCAGATACTTCCCAATGGGAAAGAGGGCCAATTATGGGTGATGATACACCAAGACGTTCAAGAGGAAGTACATCCCCTATGCCTGAAACAGGGCGAGATGACTTCAAACCATTGAATTTACCAAATTTTGATAAGGATGGAAACGTTCACTCTTTCCTCAAGTAATTTGAAAAAGCAATGAGAGGAGCATCAGACCATGCAAAAGGATCAGCACTGATTAACTCACTCGATGCCCATAGCTGTGACCTCATTATGCCCTATTTGGGCAACGATTGGTCCTATATGGATGCCAAAATTGCAATAACAAAACAGATTAAGGGACCTGAGAGCTTAGAAACCTGAAAAAGAGAGCTTCTTAATATCGAATTCAAACAGAATGAGACTATTAAGGACTTTGCGGATAGATTCTTCCATGAGGCACAAGTTCTGTGTGGGTGCAATGTAATAGATAAGTTTGACACCAAGATTGCGATGGAGCACGTAAAAATGCCCTTCTGTGAACTGCACAATGTCATGTTGCCTGCATTCAACAGAAGCTTGGAAATCCAAGAGCTTACCAATTATTTGAAAAGCTGTTTCCATAAATTCAATACCCCTTATTGGGCCAAAGATCAGCAAAAACCCGATTTTTGGGCTCAAAAAACAACATTATGTCTGACCAAAAGGAAAAATTTCCAAAAGACAAACAAAAAATTCGAGCAAAAACAGCAAACAGGGCCGATTATATGGCACAAATATGGTCAACAAGGGCATTTTGCTAGACAATGCTGCAGACGGTCCAACAAAAAGCCTGGGGTCAACTTTGCTCTAGAAATCAACAGTGACAGTGAGGCGGGAAAAGAGCAGGTGGAGTAGAGGCGGAAAGCTTTAACTCCACCGATTTTCAAACCATTCCACCTGACCCTGACGAGCTCTTTAGGACTGAAGATGTCGTCAAAGATAAGTTCCATCAAATTGTGGCCAATGATTTCATGATGGTCACTACGTGGGCCACAGCAAATGCAACTAAACCCTTGAAAATAACTAAAGAAGCCTGAGCAGAAGTATCAAAACCTTACGCAAAACAGATTAGTGATCAAGGTTTAGACTTTAACCTGGACGTTCAACCAACCTACTTTTGCTTAACAGCGTACAAGTAGTCATTCCCATGAAGACTTTAGCAGATAACTTCCCATATATTTGCTCAAGTCTGAAATCACACATGGAATTGGGCAGCAGTCACAGTATTTACACAATAAATAACTCTGAAAACTACTCTGAATGTATTAATGTGGACATAGCAGTAAACAAGGTGTAAGTTTGGGCTATCATCAAAGTAGTGCTCCTATCATTATAGTTAGCATAAAGTTGGTTAAAAAACTGAAAATTGTGCCCAATGTTGATCACTGTCAAGAATATGGTACAGTTGGAGCGCATACAACTAAATCACTGGGCACATAAAATACCCTACCACTCAAATTTGGATCTTTTGTAGTGACAGCACCTGCTATAGTGTTGCCAAATATGAACTATGATATCCTAGTCAGGACTGATTTCCTAAGAAGATATAGAGTTGTTACCAATCATAAGGACAATACTCTCACCATTCTTGGCCAGGCTATTCCGCTTTACTATAACTGGGATGGGGCAGTTGATAAAAAGAAACTCAGCCTATTCATAAATCTGGCCAACAAGGATGGAGTAGCCCCAATTGAGTATGTTAAAGCGCGGTCAAATATAAAAACACTACCCATCCAGATCCGTGAGTCAAAGTAAATTCCACTTCAATGAATCAGAACATCACTATACCATCCAGAGAACAAGTAATCATCCCAATGGGACTAACAATTAATATCCCAGAAGGACTTTATGGTGAAGTATTTCAACTATGGTCTAAATCTCAATTCAAACCAAACATTGCCTCTGGTATTATCATTCCTGGAGACGGAGAATTAACAGATCTTATGTGCAAACCTGCAAAATTGGCACATCTCCATCAGGCGACATCAAATAATCGCTTTTCTGCAATTAGTTCCCTACCACAGAAATTCACTCATTACATGAGTTCAGAACTTTTGTCAAATTAGGGCTCCCTGATAAGGACCTAATCAGCATAAATAATGTTGTCCCTATGGCCAATTTAAAAAACCTGACCAACGCCAAGAAAGGCCAAGCTCAGGAGTTATTTTCTAAAATTGGAAAATATTTGCACAAGACAATTTCAACTTGGGATGTACTAATGGTATCACACACAAAATCAATACTGGAGATCATAAACCTACTCTATTACGCCCAATTAGATGCTTGAAATTATCAGAAGAAGCAGCATCCATGGAGATTAAGGAACTACTCGATTTTGGCATATTAGTCCCTTCAAAAAGTTCATGGGCAGCATCAATTTTAATAGTGAAGAAATTAGATGGAAGCAACTGAGTAGCCATTGATTATTGGAAGTTAAGCAACATCACAAAGAAGGACTCATACCCACTGCTATGAATTGATGATGCCTTGGATAGGCTAGGGAACGTGAAGTTCTTCTTGGCAATGGACCTTATCAGAAGATATTGGCAAATAGATTTTCCCAAAGAGGAGCGCGAGAAATGTGAAATTATAACCCAAGAGGGCCTATCTCAGCAATGAGAGTACATCAAGGGCTCTTCAATGCCCCGGTTACATTCCAACAGGCAATGGACAAAATCCTGGAAGATTTAAAATTGTCATGTGTACTAGAGTACCTTTATGATATCAACGTCTTCAGCTGCACTTTTGACGACCACCTGGAACAATTAGAGGAGGTTTTCAGAAGGCTAGCTGCCACAAACTTAAAAATTAAGCCCAGAAAATGCCAGTTTTTCAAAGATCAACTGGAATACCTCTAATTTGTGATTGGTAAAGTGGGTCTTCTTTACAACCCTCTAATCTGGATGCCATCTCCAAAATGAAATGACCCAAATCCAAGGTGATATTCAAGTATTCCTAGGCATGATTGGGTACTATCACCAATTTATTGCCGACTTTGCACAACTTGTAAATCCACTTTTCTATCTTCTTAAAGATAAGGTCCCATTTGACTGGACTCCAGATTGCCAGGATGCATGTGACCAACTCTGATTGGCCCTATTAAGTGCGCCTGTTCTTTTATACCTGGACTTTGATCACAAATTTATTGTCCAAACTGATGCATCCTGAACAGCAGTGGGGGCCATGTTATCCCAAATTGGAGAAGATGGTTAAGGACATCAAGTTGCCTTCACTAGTCGGACCTTACACATTCATGAAAGGAACTACACAGTGATGGAATGAGAATGCTTAGCCATCATATATGCTTGCAAGCAGTTCTGGGTCTACCTTCATGGCAATCATTTCAAAGATGTTACTGATCATGCTTCCCTAAGATGGTTAAACAACTTAAGAGAACCTGAGGGCCAATTAGCCCGCTGGGCACTAAAGCTTTAAGCTTATGAACACACCATTGATCATCGACTGGGGAAAAACACCAAAATGCCTACTGTCTATCCTGACTACCCACCATTGCAACACTTAGTTGGGCCACCAATGAGTTGATTATGAAAATTATCAGCGGAGAGTATCAAGATGAGCATGAATCCATCCAAAAATATTGTTAGATCTATGAAAAAATACAACCATCAAAAATGGGATGGTTTACAAGATTGTCAAAGACAAAAAGTATATTTTCCCAAGACCATCGGCCTGAACAGACCTAATAATGGCAGCGCATAAGGTCATAGGGCATGGTGGATTTAAGAAGATGAAAGAGCATCTGAAGCAATTCTACTAATGGGAGTCAATGCATTTCAGTATCCAAGAAATGCTAAAATGCTGTGCAGAGTGCCAAGGTGAAAATCTGTTTTTAAAAAGCACATCTTAACAGCTTGTTCAGCCCAACTTTGCATGGCACACTGTATCTATCGACGTTGTTGCCCACTTCCAACAAGCAATATAAAGGCCAAGTACATAATCGGAGCCACTTACCACTTGACCAAATGGGTCAAGGCCAAGGTCATTTGGGAAGCTGGAGCAGCAACCACCGCCAAGTTCGTCCTTAAAAACAGCATCTACAAACATGGATGTCCCCAGGTTATTCTGACCAATAACAGATCCAACTTTACTGCCAATGTCCTTGCCAAGCTCAACCAACTAATGGGAGTATGAGGTGTGCTTTCTGCCCCTATCACCCTGAAACTAATGTGACTGTTGAGCGCGCAAATGGGATATTGGTGAACATTATCAAGAAATAAACCTCTGCCAAACCATTCAAATGGAGTACTTATATAAGTTTGGCAGTCTTAGCCTACAATAATTCCTGCCATTCATCAACCAGGATGTCTCTGTTTCATGTATTATATGATAGACACCCAGCCCTACCAACACTGTTATATTTGGCCCTAGAAGATTTTGGCAAAAACACTTACCCTCAGTATGTTGAGAAGCTTGTGGATGCTTTAATCAAACTACAATATCAAGCCTTTGATAATAGGTTTGCCGAGAAAAAGGCCTGACATCAAAAAGACTTAGAGAATTGCTACACACTGGCCAAATTTGAAGGTAATGACGAAGTTATATTTTGCAACACCCATGTATTGGGCTGATTGAAAGTTAGATCACATCAGGGTTGGGCCATTAGAATTAATTGAGAAAACTTCTAAGTCCATATACACAATCAAGGATAATAGGACTGGCCATATATACAACTGAGTCCATGAAAAATTCCTAAGAAGGTTTAATAAGTGGGACAATTAAGAAATGAAAAAGTAAAAAAAACAACAAAAAAAACAACAAAAAAGTAAAAAACATAAACAAAACAAAAAAATATTTATATAATAGTTTTATTCTAATTAATATTTTAGTTCACACTTGAGGTTGGGGAGAGGATCCAACTTCAGACCCAATGGGCATTTGGGATGAAATAACAATAAGAGGATCATACTTTAGACCCATCAGGTGTTTGGGCTGAAGTTACCAAATAGAAAACCCAACTCCATGCTCATTGGGCGTTCAGGCCAATTTTAACAGACCAACAAAGGCTAATCAGGAATCTTAGAGTTTATGTTTGAGCCAGGAGGGGGAAATATCAGATTCTGGTGGTTGACTAAAAAATAAACCTTTGACAACCATCAGATCAGGCTGATTACCCTTTCAACGCTTGAGCTAACACCTATATTCTCACCCTAAAGCCTATTGCAATTATATAATTCAGGCCAAATATCTCAATGTCAATTCAATCAAGTATTTTATCAAAGTGCTCAGGCCAAATATGCTCACATATTATGTCCAGTTTCCTATGCTTGAAATCTCATCAATTGGTCCTGATTATTGGGAACACAATCAAAGAACTTGTATACAAAATTGTTTGGACTGACCCAAAGTTAATATCTAAAAATCCCATGGACCATCAGATGAACGAAAAACATAATCAATTTTCCACCCTAGGGCAAAATTCAAATGTTAATCCACATAATCAGCATGATAGCACTTGCACATAGACCGCCTGAAAGGGAATACCTAGTGCTATTGAGGGAGAGGCCTGCTAATGTCCTCATTAGGGTACTTCATCTACTTCAATCGAGGCAAGAATTTCACAAAAGGTGTATTTCATCAGCAGTATGACAAAACGCTATCAAGAAGAACCTAGGACAATTTTGCATGCTTTTATTTCAATTTTTGTCCCTGAAATCCTCCTGATTTTGAGAGTATTTTGCCACCAATAAACTTAAGAAAAGGTTTCAGTCATATACGTTTAAGGGCTGAACTGAGGTGGTAAAATATCTGTTGAAATTTTGCACTCAGTTTTGGCAAGAAGATGCCCTAGATGAATAAATACCAGTGCCTGGCATAATGACTGATCATCAATTAAATACCTTCTAATAAAAGTTATTTATCTCATCTCTTTCTCAGTTTTCTCATCTGAATCCTTTCTTTAGAGAAGTGTCAAAAAACTGGAAGGGCCAAATCCCCATTTTGTATTGAAACCTGCCTCAGAAGAAGTTCCCAAATATGTTGGGAAAATTATGCGTGAGATTGACCAGAAGAGTCGGGGCTATATTAAAAAGCCTAGTGAATTTCTGAACAGTGAATACACTGTAAGCCACTGGCCATATTGAGGATCATCTGGAAGAACTTCATCCCAAATAAGCATGTAGGATACCAATTTTAAAGCGAGAGATCCTCAGATTTTGACAATAAGCTTTGAGCCTAATTCAGAAATATGGTTTTTTGATCTATCAGAGCTCTCAAGACTTGCCTTGCTTTAACAGAATGGCCAATGTTTTGTCAACGGCAGGTAAGATAAATCTTTGAGGTAATGATTTGATATATGACCCATCCATTGGGCAGAAAAATTGCAACTTGTGGGACCCCCACCACCCCTATAAAAGGTGGTGGTCTCCACCTAGGTGTTTGAAGTAAACTGGAAGCAGAGTGGGGAGGAACCTCAGATGGACTACCCTGATTCCGCTGCATGGTCAGTGCAATCTGACTACCAAAACTTGCGCTATTTGGCCAAGGAGTGTTAATAAATATATTGACCTGATTTGAGAAGTTCCACCGAGAATTGGCCAGGGTATTTTGGCCAATATTAATTGCATTTACTTCTGACCACTATTTTCATGATATTAGACTTGTAATTGTCAACATTACCCCCTTCAAAAGTGGTTGGGGGTGAATAGAGGTGCAAGAACTGTACATGGACCCAGTTGACAAAGTCTTAGAAGCAAAGGATCTTATAGATTACTCATCCCCTCGCATATACGTGACTTCAAAGGGTCCTTCCCAGGTAGAACCAGGCTTTTCACTTCTAGTAGTGATGCAATTGTGGTATTACAGCACCAAGTCTGAAACTTGGAAAGAAGGGATTGGGTCCCAGAGCTCAGTATCTGCTTGACCTTCTTTAGTGACAGTCTTTGCCAAGTTAGTCTTAGCCTCTGCTTGTAGTTGGATGATGTGCTGGGCAGACTTTTTCATGGCTTTCTCAGGGTCAGTTCTGTTAGAGAAACTATCTTTGGATAGTAGAGCCAGTACCTCAGGTTCTCATCCATGCAACATATGGTAAGGGGACATATTGAGGGTGTAATGGTAACTAATATGGTAAGCCATGAGGGCACTGGTAAGTAGAGATCAGTGGAGAGGGTCTGAATTGGCCATTTTACATAGTATAGAGACCAGGGTTCCATTAAATCTTTCTGTAACACCATTTAAGGATGAGTTATAGGGGGCTGAGAAAAGAGTTTTTGTGCTCCCATGGAAGTGGCAAGGAGCTTTACCACATTAGAGGTATAATTGTTCCTATTATTAAATAAGAGGACCTGGGGACAACCAAGCTGGGTGAAGATATACTGGTGTAAGAAGGTGGCAGTGGCTTATAGAAGTCTGAGTGGGAAGAGCAACAGCTTCAACTTATTTGGCGAAATGATCTATTCTGACCAGGGTATATCTATTGCCACCTTTAGTATGAGGTAGAGGATCTATTACGTCCAAACTTATAGTATGGAAGGGTTATTGAGGCTTAGTTGGTTGGTACTGATACCAGGCCTTGTAGCTGGATTGCCTTTTACAGGTCAGACAGGCATCCAGGACTTCAGCTATGATCTTCATGATGCCCTCCCAGAAGTAGTTGTCTTTGATTCACTTGTAAGATTTTTGTTTTCTACCATGCCCCATGATAGTGTGGGACTCCAGGATTACAGGTACTCACTCTGAAGGCCATAGAAAGGGAAACCAATTTACCCCTACTTTCTTATATAACTTCCCATTCTCTGCCTTGGTGTTGTGGGAGTGCTGAGCTAGCATCTTATATACTAGTTCATCTTCTCAAGTTCACGCATCAGGTGTCATGAGGAGATCCTGTAACCTCTCAGCTTCACTATTGTCTAGGTGAATAACAGGCAGATGAGTCAACCCATCTACATTCATGTGGCAATATTCCATCCTAATGCTCAATTGTCATATTATAATTCTGGAGCTTCAGAGCCTAGTGAGCCAGCCGTCCAATGGGGTTCCTTATATTCTGCAAACACTTGAGAGAGTCGTGGTCAGTAATTACTTTAAATGAAGTCCCATATAAGAAAGGACGGTACTATTTAAAAGCTAGCAAGACAGCAAGGCACTCTTTCTCAGTGAAGCTGTAGTTACGTTCAGCTTTTGAGAGAGTTTTGCTGAAGTAGGACACGGGATGATAGACACCATGCTCATCTAAATGAGCCAAAATGGCCCCAACGGCGTAATCAGAGGCATCCATGAACAACATGAAGGGCTTACCATAGTTAGGGTGACGGAGATTAGGCCTTTATTGCAATAGCTCCTTCAGAGTCTCAAAATAGACTTTTTTATCACCCCAATGGAAAGGAGTATTTTTAGTTAAGAGATGGACGAGGGTCTCACTGAGCTGGGGAATTTGGGGATGAATTGATGGTAATACCCCATCGTGCCCAAAATAACAAGATGTCTCAAAGGTTTTTGGCGCAGGTTTTTTGGTTATAGCTTCAACCATGTCCTGTAAAAGTTTAATTCCATCTTGAGAGATCATGTATGCCAAAAATCAATTTTTTCTGGAATAAAGTACAATTGGAAGGCTTTAGTTTGATATAGCAACTTTCTTTTGCTTTAATAATTAAATTGAAGCCAAATTCGGATTTTAAAAAAATACAAAAAATGACTGCTCAATTGAGCCAAAACTTACCAATGTCAATGCAATCAATGCCTGCTGCCCCAGCTTATTGTGGTGGTGTGCCGCCATCTGGCATCTTTCAGCCACAGCTGAAGTGCGCCCAGGTTGGCTCTGACAGCACTCCCAAAGCTACCAGGCGTTATGTCCCTCCTTGGGACTTGGCCCACCACCTTGCAAGCTCCCAGGTGGTGCTCCAGAGCCCTTTGGTGCTCCTCAGAGCAATTTATGTTTTGGCCTCCAGGTCAAATATGGGAATCTCTTCCCATATACAAGTGCGGCCATCATCAAGATGGCCGTGGCATTTTTTAAACCTGCTAGCTTTATTGACTTCTGCCCTTTTAAGGGGTACTTTGATCTCAGCTTCCATTTGGAAGCCAATGCAGTGGCAGCATCTAAGCTGCCAATTATTTATAGAATAAATTCTCATTCCCACCATTCGAGCCCAGCTCCCAGATGAGGACACTTTGGAGGTCCAGTTTTCTGGGTTGCCATCCCATCTCGACACCAAATGCCTTCGCCATGCTCATGGAGGGTTTAGCTTTTATGGCGCAGACCCTGTTTTTCAGTTTGTGGTTCCAAATGAGGTGGATCATCTGGCTGGGCCTTGTGCCTTTGTGACTATCCACCTATTTCATTGCAATACCCATCTCTCAATTCCCCCTGCACTGTGATCATATCTGCCCCTGATCGCCCCTTCTGGGCACATGTCAAAAATGGCTGCGCCATTTGCCCCTTGTGCTTCAAACATGACCCTTCAAAACACAAGTGATCCACAGTTTCTACTTCCACTGCTTCCACCACTCATCCCTCAGGCGTTGGGCTCACGGCTGTTTTGCCCCAAAATTTTTTGAATAGTGCTCAATCCTCCCACCCCTGACCAAGAGGCAATTTGGCACTTCTCCAAAAGCTGCAGCCAATCAAAACAAAATTTTTAAAAATTTGAATCAAAACTTGACTGGATCATCTAGTACTAAAAAAAAAAAAAACTTGACTGGATTATGGAATCCTGAGCCTATGGCTGAACCAGTTTCAGCTGAGCTGCCATGGTTGACAGCACATGGCCAATCAGATCCTGCCACTGCCCCAATTCCAGTGGCTAACTCAGTGCTAGCTGAATCCAATCCATTTGAGGCTCTTTAATGGATTAATGAGGACAAACGGCCATACCACGTAAAACCGGATTTTTCTATGGGGGAGTTTTTTGTTGACCCTCCCATTTCGCGTCCCCACCACTTTTACCCTCATGATGTATTTCCTATTTAAAAAATATCAATAAAATGGCAGTTGAGGCTGCAGCTACCCTGCCACACCCTACTTTGCCAGCATATTCATGGGGCAATGGAACCCATTGTTGAGGGTGTTCCTATCCTTATTTTTCCCCATGATTTTGAAAAAGATGTGAAGCATGAAATTAAGGAGCTTGCTCTTGGTGCAAACCATGCTTGCCTTGAAACAGCAAAAAATTCTCTTTTCGAACCCCCCAATTATCCCAAGAACTGCCAGCGCATCAAGTTATTCACTTGTGTGCCTGCTCTCATCACTTTTTTTGAGCATCAACTTTCTCAATATGTTGAGGCAATGGCACTTCTAGCCTCAACAACGAAGAAAACCCCCTATAATACCTCCTTATTCCTCATGTCGCTGATGCTCCTATCCAATGTTGTCTGCCATGGTCTGCTAGCTAAAGCTGGCGCCAGACAAAGATTTCCCCAAAGCTCTCTCACCTTCTGATATGGCTTCCTAGGCTGCTAGATGTGGTGCCATATTAGGGATTTTTTTATTTCAAATAATCCCTTTGTTTGGCCCATTTGCAAATAAAGATTCGTGGTGGCTCCCTCTTTTGGGTTGGGCAACACTAGTGCTAAAAAGGCTTTAGTTTGATGTTAGATGCCCGCAAGCATTAAAACACTTACTTTAGATGTGTGCGGTGCTCGTTGAAGGTCTTGGAGAAGATGGTGATGTCATTAAAATAGACAATCACACAACTCATCTTAAGATCCTGGAGAATGTGATCCATTGCCTGCTGAAAAGTTGCAGGCGCATTGCACAATCCCAGAGGTAGCCAATTGGGTTTGTCAGACCCTTGCTGCAGATAAGAGCACACTTCTACTGATCCTGTGGAGAAAGGTCTATATGCCTCTATCTGCTAGCCGAGTCCATGGTGGAAAAGAACTTGGACCAAGAGATTTGAGCCAGAGCGTAATCAATTTGGGGTTTTAGCTAGCTGTCCTTATTGGTGAGGCTATTCAATTTGTGGTAGTCCATAAATAACCAATGCCCACTATTCTATTTTTTATGAGTAATAGTGGAGATAAGCAAGGGCTTTTAGAAGGCACCAGCAGCCCCACGTCCAGTAACTGTTTAAGCTCCATCCTCATCTGGAGCTCAACAACTTTTGATTTCCGATAAGGCTTGGATTGAATAGGCTTGGCAGCACCACATCAATGGTGGGATTCCAGTCCTTCATATGCTCATAGTCACTATCAGATTTGGAGAAGATGTCACTATATGACTCCAGAAGAGAGTGAATTTTTTGAGCTCTGAGGGAATGAGATCATCAGAAATTTGAATTTTGGGCAAAAAACATAACAATTGGTCGGTGGGTAGTCCCATATCTAGCATAGACCCAATATAATGGACTTGTCGGATGTCCTCAATTGGAATCAGCAGGGCTTTTCCAACTTACTGATGCTTCTTTACAATCATGTCCATGTTAGTGAGATTCCCCACAGAAGATTAACAGTTCGCTGGTAGGCAGGGTCTAGGATACCTGGCAACACCCAAGGTTCCAAAGGACTTATCCCCTCAGTGCTTGCTAAGTGCAATAGGAAGTTGCAGGGGATTTGCACAGTAATCCTGGTGTCTATCACCTTTTTTTCACCCGCCTTGACTAATACCTCCTTTGACGCATACAATGGAAGGCCCTCAGAAGCATTTATGGAGTCAGGCAGCTTTTTTGTGTTTCTTCCCGACGTTTTATAAGTAAGAGTAAGGGAGGAGGAAGGGTACTCAATGATGCATGTGTATTCTTTCTTCTTAAGCTCATATTTGTAAAGACCAGGGATACTTCATAATTTATAAGGAAGAGTAATACCTGTTTCATATCAAAGATTACGTCATATTCAATCATGAATTTATTGCCAATGAGAAAATTTAAATGCGTTATTGTCTAACGCCACAGCGGGGGCAGACAGAATGAGCTTCCCAATATGTATGGGTAGAGAAGAGTAGGCTCCAATAGCTCGTGCATTGTTAGGCCCAGCAGTTCCTAACTCTAAAAATAGTCCAATTCAGGCGCCAACTAAATCTTATTGATGAGCTTTGAAGAGACCACATTTACCGGATCACTTGTATCAAGGATTGCTAGAACTTGCACCTTGTTGATGACAACCTCTACCTTGATTATCATGCTACCAAAAGTAGGGGTGAGGGCAAGAACCACCTTCAAATGGAGGGAGGAGGCAAGGCGTTGATCCTTCGCAAGGTACCTATCTTTAATAGATTGAAGGGTATGAACTTTTTGAATTGATCAGATCACTATACTGATAAGCTGGTTAGCATCACTAGAGGTATCAATCACCTCTGAACACCTCAACACCTGCTGGAGATAGGTTTGTCATGGTATCATACCCATATCTATTCTTTCAGGCCTCAACCTATTAGGTATCCGCACTTCCATTGGGGCTCCTAGGACATAATAGCCCACGTCTTCACTATCCCCTTCTGACTTGTCATCAGAGGGATTGTCAATGCACCTCAACGAGTTACTAAGAGGGGACTGAGAAACCGGCTTAATCTCCTCACAGGGGAGGGCTTTATGCGCTCATCTACTTATTTGACTTTTTCTGGGAGCATCATAGTTGCACCAACTTTTGGGGCCACTTGAGGAGAAGAAATCTTTTGACGCAGGGGAAGAGGTGATGCCGTACTTGTTAGGGAGGATGACTCTGGGTGACGTGAGGGTGGAGCCGTGGTGATGGACCTCTTAGGAGAGAGTGCGGGGTGTGATGAGAACTCAACTGATTTCATAGGGCTGACTTGAAATGCAGCTGAATAGAGAGAGCCTGACATTATCACCCCTGGTTCCCTCTAGCCAGCCTTAAATGCGGAAATCCTAGTTTGGGACGCCCCATGTGAACTGGTTTTGGAAGGGTAGTCAGTATCGTAGGGGTCAGTAGGGTCAGCGTGGACTCTACAGCCATGCTATAGTGGGTAAAATTCAATGGTTAAGGCTTACGGTTTCAACCCCACTCCTTGGGGAGTCTCAACTTCATAAAGATCTGCAACACCTAATAAAGCATTCTCTTATATCCCTTATGCTCCTGAAATGCCTTTTGATTAAAATAAGATGCCTTGATAGGGAAGGGCGAGAAGGCAAACCACACAAAATGGCAGCAATGGCGTCATCATGAGGCAGCATTTTTGCAAGTAGCAAGGGCTGAGCTTCAATATAAAAACCGATCAACAAATGAAACAACTGATTCACCGCCTTTAGGCTAAAGCGCATAAAGGCTTGTTTTCAATCTTTTAAACTCTGCGGGGAGCTGAACTCTTTCATAAGCATACTTTCAACCTCTGACCAGATATTAAGGGTGTCCATGTAGGGACCACTATCTCTTGAGCCATTTGACTTAAGCAGGGAAGGATATACTTAATTTTGTGATGATCATTCATGCCATCCATCGCCAACTAATAGATAAAGAGAAACGAGGTAATGCTAACTTCACCAGGGGTAAATTTATCTCGGAAGGGGGTTTAGAGATGGCTGGAGTGGATAGCTGTTCAACTCTTTTAAGTCAAGAGAGTGCACTGGCTAGATTCTGTTTCAATGCAGCCATCCTCATTTCAAAAGCAGCGGGGAGGCTAGAAAGTTAGTCCCCCCAACAGCCACAATTTTAAGGGTTTTTTGTGGTGTACTAACCCCTATAGTGAGCACCACTTGTTGGAATTGGGGCTGGGTGTATGCTCGCTGACGCTAATTTGCCCCAAATTTCAACAATATTGCAGAAGAAATTCAATCTCTACTGCCAAAAAATAAAGAGGGTTCTTTCACCACTAGTTAGAATAATAATACTTAAAAGTGAAAACTAAAAAAGTTGGGTTTTATGGGTTTTTATTAGTTGTCACAAGGGTTAAAGAAGTGAACCTCCTAATAAGTCGATGCTTTTTATTTAAAATGTTGAGGCTCTAAGTTTGGATTATCTTAGTAATGTCCAAATTAGGGAATATGGGGATTTGACCTATTAAAGCTCTTGAACTCGCTTTGATATAATGGAACAACTGATGGAGGGTTGATACTAGGTAGGGAAAGTCCTTTTGGAAAAGTTTTAATATATTTCACCCTATCAGTGGGCAAGAAGATATCTTCACCTTATGGGACCCCCTCAACCCCTATAAAAGGGGGTGTTCTCCACCTAAGCGTTTGTGCTGAATTTTTGAGGGGATGGGAAGGAGCCTCAGCATAACTTTCTGTATTTGGCCGCAGTTTTGGCACATCCCAATTTATAAGAGCTGGTCAATTTGGCTGAGAATTTTCTGGAATTGAATTGCCTGATTTTGAGGGGTTCCACCAAAAATTAGGCCAAGATCTTTTGGCTAATTTCGTCCTTAATATAAACCAAAGCACTCTTTTACAATATCAGTCTTGTAATTGTCTGGTAGTAGGAACTGCGTATGGTCTTGCATCAGTGCTTAATCAATATTGTTATTAAATTTGGAGGACTACAAAACTTTATATATGCTGTGGCATTGTATAATAATAGCTACGACCTTCTAATGGGCATTAAATTTTCTCATGGAACATGTAGCTATAATTAATTATTAAGGAAAAACTTTTCTTTCTCGTTGCAAACACTTTTGCAACCTATTCGATTCAAGACTAAATCTAGTTTGATAATCTCACAGAGGAGATTAGTCTGCGCCCATGTCAGGGAGCAGTTGGGCAAGCAAGGTAAGAGGAGCAGGAGGAAGGCCCGCGGCCTCCAACGTTCAAAAATTCCCCGGAGAATCCAGCGGAATAGACAAAAATCTCAAAAAACTGGTGGTCACAATTTCCCCGGAGATGCTCACGTGGCAAGCACGATGCAACCAGTACATCAACATGCCACACTCCCAGCCACTTTTGCCAGTGGAATTCGGAGTCCGTGTGTATCTGGACATCCAAAAAATGGCCTTGTGGGAAAAATTTTGTGAAGATGTACACAAAATTTTCCTGACCGCGGTGTACATTGCACCTCACTCCATGTCACGCGGTTGGCTGGACCTAGGTTTCAAAAGCAAAATAGCAGCAGATGAGGCTGCAGCGGTGCACATAGTGGTTGACCTCCCTGAGGGCAATGGGTCATCGAAACCAAATGCATCAGATGGACAAAATCAAACCAAATTTTCCTCACGTTTGACTTTTTGCCTGCTACGGTAAAACGTGACATTTTGGAGCAACACCTGAAAGATGGTCTCGCCATATATGGCAAAATACAATCTTTTGAAATGCAACACTTCATGCTGATGCCACACCTGTGCACTGGCAAAGCCATCGCAGTTCTGACCCCAACTGAGGAGATTGTGAAGGACCTAACCCAGATCCTGCAATCCACTTTTATTGATATTGCAGGGCATACCACCCACCCATTCCAGGTAACCGTGGACAGCGCGCCCCCCATTTGCACCCACTGTGATGCGTTCAGCCATAAGGCGCATGCATGCCCCATCAAGGAGGGCGTCACATTCCAAGAGTACCCCTTGGCGGCCATGGCCAGCGGAGAGGCGCACTATGAACCAACCGCAAGCACCAAGGAGGCTTTCCCGTGGGGAGCACAAGGCTGCTACCTATTGGTAAAGCCCATCTCCCCGCAGGAGTGGAAGAAGGCCAAGCAGGCCCATAGGGCCGCGGCCAAGGAAGCGGCCAAGGCCACCACCACCATACCACACTCACAACGCCAGGAGGACATGGAGACCTTCGCAGTGGAAGTGACTCAGGAATCCATCATCCAATCAGATTGGGAAGCCCATTCCAAGCGGGCCACTCAATCCAAGGATCTGATGGGAGATTCAATCTCACCCAATTGCTGCACCCAAGCTCCGGTCAAAACTGACTTGAGTCTTATCCCAACTGAAAATTTTTTTGACCCGCTTGATGGTGCACTGAACTCATCTGCACCGCAAAAAATTTGTCCAAAGTTGGGAAAACAAAAAGTGAAGGCCAAAGCCAATGTGACTCTTTCCGCAAAAATTAACAAAAACCCCAATAGCGTTGCTGCTAACACCCGTGCTGCTGTGAAAGCCCGTGGGGACCTGGAAGAGGCTGGTGGGCCCAGGGGCCCACCCCTCGCACCTAAGGTGCAATGGGGGAAACCTTCACTCTAGGGACGTTGAATATCGCCGGACTCAAGGCCTCCCCATCTCAGGCTAGGAAACTGAGTTTTTTACAACACAATTTACCCGTGGATATCCTGGCCATCCAGGAGTCCCACTGTCCACGAGGTTCCAAGGAAGCTTGGAAAACAATGCTCCTCCCATCCCTATCCTTTTGGTCCAAGCACTGTGGGGTGCTAATTCAGAAAAATAATTTTTCAAATTTACATCCTCAGAAACATTCCTAAATGGCTGAGTGCTCGTCGTCACCTTCTTGTGGGCTGAAGTTGCACACGCAATCGTCAACATCTATGCCCCAAATGGTGCACATGAGCATTGGGAATTATCTCATCAGTCAAATCCCTCCCGCTACCCCCTGATTCTTTCCTAGTTGGCTACATGAACTGTTGGCTAACCTCACCAATGGACCGGTGGCCTCCCTCACCCCATGCCCCACAGGGTCACATAGAACTACGCATTCTATAAGCCACCCTTGGGTTAATGGATGCGCTGCTGTGACATGCCCCACTGCTCAAAAACATGATGCGTCCCCACGTCCACAATGGCCAATTAAGGTCCATGACCCGCATCGACCTTATTATAATGCTGGCGAAATTCCAACCCCACATCTCCCACTTCAAAACAGCAAAAATGGAATTCTCTGACCACTGACTGGTCTCGATAACCTACCACTTACCCGTCACAGTTGCAAAGGCCCCACATTGGTGCAAAATCCGCCCCCCAAGCTCGCGTCGCCAGGATTTTCCACGTGGGTGGAAGAGGCAACTTTGGCAAAATTGTTTGTTGCACCGTTTTGCGTGGACCCCATTTCCACATGGGCAACTTTCAAAGAGGACACCATCTGCCACTATCGCCATCTCTCCTCCAGATGCTCACAAGCCACATTGGCGGTTATCTCACGCACTCTGGCAGAATTGGCCCACTTGGAGTCCAACATTCCAGCCACAGGATACAGCCCTTCATGGGGCCAGAAGTGGGCGGAGGCAGCCGCCCACCTCAACGCACTCAAAAGGCAACACAAACATCGGGTTTGTGTCCAATACAGGGCCACACGCATCACTAAAGGTGACAAGTGCACCGCATACTTCTTTAAAATTTTTTTCGCACCATGCCAGAGTGTGGCCTGCACACAGGTGCAAATATCGGATAATTCCATTGTGGACACACCGTCCAAAGTGGAAATCAAAACGCAAAAATATTACTCCAAGTTATACTGAGCTGAACCAATTCAGATGGCCAAAATGGCAGAATTTCTCGACTGAGCTCATATCCGCACCATCTTCCAATACCCGGAAATAATGAATTTAATTACTCCAAACGAATTATGGACAGCCATTTGTAGTACGCCAAACCAAAAATGCCCAGGCCCAGATGGCATTCCATATGAGTTCTACAAAAAAATATTTCAAATATATATCCCCATTACTGCTAGCCTCACTTAACCAAAGCCTGTTGGAAACGCGCCTCCTACCAGGAGGACATGAGGCCTTTACTGTCACACTCTTCAAGAAAGGGGATAAGCTTGACTTAGCCAACTGGCGCCCCATTTCTCTAACAAACACAGACACCAAAATTTTAACAAAAATCATGGCTAACCGTTTAGGGACTGTAGCATCTGCCATCATCTCCCCAGAACAATCAGTTTCATCCCCAGAAGGTCAATTTGGGATAACATGCACTCCGTGGCTAATGCATGTCAGTCCACAGCCTCTGGGGCACTGGTATTCTTGGACCAACAAAAGGCCTATGATATAGTAAAGTGGGAATACCTAAGGGCCTGCCTCCATCAATTCCGCCTACCCCCCGCTTCATAAACTGGGTAATGCTGCTCACAGAATCTGCGACAATGGCAGTGCGTGGCCCAGGCTTCCTAACGGAAGTAGTCCGCCCTCAAAGGGGCTTGCGACAAGGGGACCCCCTCAGCCCACTCTTATACAACTTCAGCCTTGACCCACTACTTTGAAATGTGAATGCCCAACTCACTGGGGTCCATGTGCCAGGCCAAACCCCAGTCAAGATGATGGCATTTGCAGATGATTGCGTGGTGGGGGTGTCTAATAACAAAGATGCACGCGCGCTTGAAGCCCTCATCCAGGAATATTTCCGGGTAAGCAACGTGGCACTGAACGCCTCCAAAACCAAAATCATCCTCCTTGGTTGGTTTCAGACCTGCTGGGCCCCAGCAATTAGTTCCCAACCCGGCCCATCTGCTCGCCCACGTCCACGCCTTACTAACTCAACACACACCGCTCCACTGGTGCTCCCCTTCGTGCCACGTCCTACCATAGGACCGGTGCACCATCTGGGCGTGTGGATGGAGGCAGGCGGATATGCGTCAGCAGTAATGGAGTGCCATATACTGGACAACGTGACGAAGCGAATCGCCTCTCTCAGAGCCCACCCTACTACCCTCACTGGCAGGGTTGTTCTTGCCAACTCTATGCTCCTATCCAAAGTCTGGTTTGGAGCCCACGTCATCCCCTTCTCCCCAAGCTTCTTCAAATCCCTGTATGCTTTGCTGCAAGGATGGCTTTGGTCAGGCCGCCCTCCACCAGTACGGCTAGAGGTCATGTTTGGCCCTCATCATCAAGGTGGCATGGGCCTGCTTGACTTCAAAGCCCATGCTGCCAAGATCCTGGGCACCTGGATCGCGGCTGTCACCGCTCCTACACTCCCATCCCAACACTGGTCCCGCGCGGCCCACTCCAACTTCTCCCGAGCCTTGGGCCTCAACAATCTATCAAACCCCCACTCCCTGATGAAATACCTCGCATCACACACATTGGCCACAGGTCCTCACGGGACTAAAACCCACTACAAACAAATCCTACTCTCCATGCGAAGCGCAGAGTGGAGAATTCATATTAGCAGACATACAACCTGAAGAGGCCGCCCCTCTCCTCAGTTCACACAAGAGGTACAGGGGCTACCCATCCATGATGGCATGATCCTCATTCGACCCCATGTCCTATCCAGGGTGGACTACCTGGACATGATGGACATCCCTTATTCCACTGAGACCCAAAAGACTATCTGGAAATACGCACACCATCCTCTGTTGCAGCCTCAAGTCCACTCCCAAGTGTGGCGTTGCCTGAGGCGGGTGTATCGTACAGCTGAGCGCTCTAACGCTTTACACTCATCCTGTGTCGTGTGTGGCCAGTATGGAACGCTGTTCCACCGCCTGGACAAGTGCCCCACCTCTAAAGTGATATGGCGCGAAGTTCAACGTCTGCTGGGTCAGGATCAAACGCATCCCTTCAGTCTGTCAAGAGATATGTTTGCTTCATCAATGGCCTCCCCCTTCCACCCTCCCTCCATGCTCTGGTGGTTGCAATCGCCATGTGGACTGTCCACACGATTGTCTTGGATGCCATCGCTGGCTCCATCCCCACCCTCCCAGAAGCTGTCCACAGATTCCGGTCTCACTTGATGGACCACTTTCAAGCGTGGATGTTTGGATACCTCCCACTGTGTCGCCGACAGCTGGTCTCCTCCTGGTTCCCAGTCTGGTTCATCAAATCAGACCCCTTCTCTCCACACGTGCTCAATAGTGGCTACGGCCCCTTCACACGTTCCCTCCCCCTCCCCATAAGTGGCGTTCCCGCTGGCAACAAGAGATAGCATCGCTTCTCTGGGGTGCCTCCCCTGGTACTAAGTTTGTCTTTCCTGAGTCATATTTGGAAGTGTCCGTCCCATGGTCAGCCTTCCCTGCAATAAATTAAAATATAATTAATTATTAAGAGAACTTTATTTTCATACTTGGATACCAATTTACATTACTTTACATATTTTTACTAATAAAAATGTGAGACATAAGCTAAAAATATGTTTACTTGAATCCCCCAAAACTGTTGAAAATTAGTACATTAAAGCCTTGGGACCAAAATTTTAGTTGACCCTCTATGGTCAAGGTGGAGGAAGAAGTGTCTATGTATTATTCTAAAGTCGTTACAGTTTCTATTTAATCACATGTGTTGGTAGAGAATGGGATATAACAGCTTTCTCTCCTAACCACTTGCTCAAAATTATACTTTACCAGTACTTCTTTCCTTAAAGTCCACCCTTTGCCCAGGAGTTCTAGATCTGGACTACCAAAGCATCTTAACTATCTCATATAGACAATTAACTTAATCTTAAAGAACAATTGAGATAAAACAACCTATTGCTTATACCCAGATTTTCCCTATGACCAGGTAATCGAGGTCAAAGGAGCTGAGATACTCTGAGTTTGGTTTAAAAAGCCATCTCATTTTGCATCTGTACCAAATCAAATTAGATTAAATTTATCTACAGAGCAAAAAGCTTCTATGGAGTCTTTAATTAATAGATTATACTCTTATATCTTCCTATCAGGCTTTACTATTATGGTCATATGAGAGGTGTACAACATAATATGATACTGGGGACTTTGCACCCTTTTTATCTCACATTCAAAGATCTATAAACAGAAGATGCTCAGATAACCTTTTAATTAATATATTTACAATATGCTGGACTGATCCAACCCTCACAAAGTCCTTGATCATTTCAATAATTCATACAAAAAAGGTGGGAGTTAATGAGTAGTTATTATTTACTAATTCTGAATCCAATCACTTGAAAAGTTAGCTACCTCTTAACTTGCATCTATGATTCTCTGAGAATTTAGCTAGCTCCCAGTATTTCTGGAATGGACATGGTCAGAGGCTAATGGAAAATTGACCTCTCTGCCAAAGATTGTATTAAATAGCTCTTGTCTTTAACAAAAGTTTTTTTGAGCCACATATATGCCATAAGGGTTATAAAACGCCCATGCCACATTTCAGCAGACCATGGATCAACTAAAGGGGTACCTTAAATTTATTGTGTGTGCTATTTTATATAAGTAATATTACTGAATTTTCAAGAAACTTTTTTGGCTCATCTTGATCTCTTTGTCAGGTATTTCAATGGTTAAGCAAAGCTTACTTTAAAACTAGAGCTTTCTAAAAGCTATTTCCAACAGGAAATGAAGATTTTATGGTAAATAGTTACTCTGAAGGTATCCTTCACATTTTGGTCAATGTAACAGCAATTAATCAAAGGTCTGCTACTCATATTCCATGCAATACCCAAGTTTTTTTTGTTTTAAAAGGTTTTAATAAAAGTTTATATCCACTTTTCTGACCTTGCTAAACCCTTAGTTTGAACTATTACAAAGAAAATTATCATTTTTTGAGGTACCAAACAATAACAATATTTTTACTTCTTATGCACCACTTTGTACGCAGTTATACTCTAATACACCCTAACTAAGATCAATTTACCTTTATAAAGATGCAAGAGATGCCATTTTTGTAACGATCTTGTCCCAGATAGATGCAAATTAAGTGGATCATCTAGTTGCGTATTTTACAAGATTTAACTGGAGATAAAAAGAGATTATTCCGTGACCAAATGCAAATATTTGCGGTGTTACTGGCTATTATATATTTAATCCTTATATATATGGTAGTAGATTTACAACTGTCAATGACCACTATTCCCTCTGTTGCATTTTTCAAATAAGAACCATATGAAAGCTAGCTCGCTGAGCACTAAGGTACAAAAATATGATTTTTAATAGTCATTAAGATGGAGCCATACATCAAAGGGCAGATGAGCTTTCTCAGCTTACTATTATACATGTACTATATTGATAAGGACTGACTTTATATAGTTTTTACTCATCCTAACCACTTGTGTCAGGACTACAGGGGAGGAACTCCAACCTAGCCCGTTATTGACAGGGCCCTGAAGCCCCCAGAGAGTTAAGAGGCCATTATGGCCCAGAGTAAAACTAAAAACGGAAAAGAGATTGAGAGAAATGGTGAAATTTATTAAAATGATCCTTGAGGTATCTATAGAACCTCGATGAATCAGGAACAGGTGGTTTTGGCATTAATTTCCAAAGCTGAGGGAAAACAAATAATACAAGGAGATTGGGCGCATCCTTGGCATAAGTCACTAGTGCACCTGAAGGGGAAAATGATTGGTCAGCATCCTTGGCATTATGTAAGTCTTGGGGAACGTCCTTTGGCTCTTGATTGCTCCATCTTCCCATTCCTGAATAAAAAGATACCAAAGAGGATGGCGGTACCCCTCATCACTCAGGGCAACCTCGCTCACATAGTAGATGAGCGATGGGCAACAGCTCGTCTGCTTCTAATCCCACCCCCAATACCCACACTTACCTTGGCAGAACTGTTGCGGGAATTAGCAAAATCTGTGCCGAGTTTATCAATTTGAAACTGGTCAGATTTAATTTGGCAGGCATTCTGGCAGATGCACAAAATTTGAATGGCTGTAAAAGCATGAAGGATGAGATATTGGCCTGATCGCCTGATGGTTCCAAATCAATCTCCAGACCAGTTGAACAAATATTGGGTGTTATTGATGTAAGTTTGAAGCCCTCAAATAGCTATTCGGGCGCTACGCCTAATATGCCACTCTTAACTGAACGAATGGTTAAACAACCAAGTGTGGGCGGGTTGGCCATCCCAAACCTGTTCCCAACCAAATGGACCTGTACCTATAAGGGATGGCCTTGGGGGATTCCCGTCACCTGTTGGGCCAAATGCCATTGTGCTAATCATCAGAAACGTAGTCAAGCCCTGGTTTAGATGTTTGAGGTCAAATTGACAGAGACTTAGCCAACCACTGAATTTTGCAATGTCAGTTCTCAAAGAATAAGCCCACCCATTCCCAAACAATGTGCCGGTCAGGTTGAATTTGTTGGGCCCCAACCCCACCATGTCACTACCCAATCAACCACTATTTAATCAGCTGCATGGCGCTGAGAAAATTGTTGGGTGATTTTCTTACTTTCCTTTCCCAATAAAATTTAACAAACAAAAGAGATTTTTATTTGTTTATTTTCCTTTATTTACTGCATCCCAAATGGCATTTCTCTGGTGGTCTGTCACCCCGCATTTTGGGTGGCATTACCAATTCTTTTGGTCACCATGGCTCCCTCTGTCGCCAATTGGGTCCAACGAGTACTCCTTACCTTGCTGCTACGTCATCACTTCGTTGTATCACACTTCCCAGCTCCATATCAAGTTACATGGTCAGCAATGCCCCTGTCATTCTGGCTTGCCTTTTAGGTGCTCAAGAATCCCAAATGGTAGGCCTTCTAAACTTCTTCTGCTGTTTCCATGACAAATTAGTTGCCAGTGCCATATTTTGTTAAATTGTTGGGGCCAATCCCCAATACTTTGGATGGGGCTTACCCCAAGCTAATGGGGAGCCCAATATGGCATCCGCCCATAGGTAAGTTGCAACCCCTAGTTGGGGCTTCCCCCAATTAAGGGAGAATCTTGACAAGTTGTCACAAGAGCTACTTGGTAATCAAATTTTAACACAAGAAATGCTTTCTAAAACTAGAATTTATAAATGGAACCTGAGTAAAAAAGGTAAGTACCACTACTTACCCTATGTCAGGACTTTGGGGGAGGAACTCCAACCTGGACCCTATAAATCAGAGCCCTGAAGCCCCAGCGAGTTAATAGGCCTTTAAACCCTAAGTAAAGCTAAAAACATAAAGGAGATATTAGATGAGAAACGGTCAATTTAATATAATGATCCTCAAGGTATTTATAGGACCTCTATGGTTTGGAAAGAAAGATATCAAAAAAACTCAACAATAATTGCTGATAACGATCAAGTTTAATAAATGAATAATATTACAAGGGGGTGGGACCATCCTCAGCATAATTTACTAGTGGTCCTGAAAGGGTAACTTGATTAAGGTGCAAGCGCTGAAAGGAATTTCACCATGACCCAATTGAGTTTTGACATCCTCAGCATTAGTTTTCTGTGTTGAATTTGAACAAAATTATATTGAATTTTAGGGCCAATCACCAATACTTTGTATCATCTTACCCAAAGTTAATGAGGAGCCCAATCTGGCATCTGCCCATAGGTGAGTCATGACCCCTAGTCAGGGCTTCCCCCAATAAAGGGAGAATCCTGACAGAGCCCCCTCCAAGCCTCTACTAGGGGTCAAAGCTGAGGTGGGGTCACCAGAGCTGGGCATCAGGGAGGAACGGGCCAAGGTAGCCAGCATGGACTCAATGGCAAAATCTGGAAAGTGTCATTGGGGAGTGGACCTGGCATTGGCAGAAGAGCCAGCATCAGTGCTGGGGCTGGCATTGGGATTGGCACATGACATCAGCACTGGATCCAGCATCAGCATGAGGGCCAGCATCAGGAGGAGGTCCCAGCATTGGAGTTGTCATCTGGCATCTGTGCAGGATCTGGCATCAGCATGGGAGCCAGCATCAGGCATGACACCCTGGTAACCTGGGTTTGGCCGCCCAGGCTATTTTGGGGGGCATTAGCCCCCCTCATCCTCGCTTGCCCTCTTGGGTCAGAGGCCAGGGACCATCCCTCCTCCTTCCATTTTAAACTCTTGCTGAGAACTTGGGGGCCCCTGTAGTGAGCACCACTGTCAGGACTTCAGGGGAGGAACTCCAACCCAGCTCCTATAATCAGGGCCCCAAATCCCCCAGCGAGTTAATAGGCCATTTAGGCCCTAAGTAAAGCTAAAAATGGAAGGGTTATAGGTGAGAAACGGTTAATTTATTATAATATTCCTTGAGGTATTTATAGGACCTCAATGGTTTGGGAAGGAAAGGAATCAAAAAAACTCAGCAATAATTGCTGACAACGATCAAGCTAAATAAATGAATAATATCACAAGGGGAGAAGGACCATCCTCGGCATAATTTACCAGTGGTCCTGAAAGGGTAATTTTATTGGGGTGCAAGCACCAAAAGGGATTTTTCTGTGACCCAATCGAGTTTTGATATCCTTGACATTAGTCTCCGGTGTCAAATTTGAACTAAATTATAATAAGTTATCAGGGCAATTCTCAATACTTCAGATCGGGCTTACCCCAAGTTAATGGGGAGCCCAATCCAGCATCTGCCTGTAGGCGGGTCACAACCCCTAGTTGGGGCTTCCCCCAATAAAGGGAGAATCCTGACACCCTATATCCATCCTTCTTTATCAACAAGAATTAATGTAAGCTCATAAAAATCTGAGTTATAAAGCTATTATAACCCCTTGAATGGTAAAAAGTTAATTCTACTGGGAGAATATGGCTGAATCTGTTCACAATGTTCTAGAGACTTGTTTAAACCTGCCATTTCCAAGACAAATCTACTCCTTTAATTTGAACCCATAATATTGGAGCTGGTCTTGATACCATTAGTACTAATTTAGTTGGGCTCTTGGACGTAGTAGTATATAGGTATATATAGTTTATTCTAGACATTAACTACTTAACTAAGTCAGTAGAGGACACATCTTTGCCTAAAGCTATTGCTAAAGCTACTGCTTTATTTTCTATCCACAAGTCTTACCCACGCATGGCTTCCCTAAAACCACTGTCAGATAATGGTACAAGTTTTATCTTATCCTTTGTATTAAAGTTAACTTCTATCATGAAAACAGAACACCTTTTTACATTTATTATCACCTTGCCACAAATGGTACAGTAGAACGAGCTAATGGCACTCTATTTTCTATTTTACAAAAGTCAGCAACGTCTGATTATAATCATTGGAACGACTATCTTACTGGTTCCCTACTAGACTATCAAGACAGGTACCATATGATAATTGAAATGCCATCTTTACAAGCATTGTCTGGAATTGAGCCTCTGTTGCCTACTAACTTTCAACCAATGTGAATCTGCTAGCACTTATAATGTACACAGTGCATTCAAAAAGTTCTGGGACTAACGTTTTAAAGACACAACTTTACAAATAAATAACTTTCTTTTATCATAATTTAACATACAACCTTTCCCTCTCTATACATATTTATTTTGCTAAAACTAATTGTTAAAAGGTATGCACATAGTTCCTATTTTGTATAACCATGTTTAAACCAGCTGTCACATTATTCTGAATTGTCTTTACTTTATCAAAAGGATGAACCTTCAGTGCCACCTTCAGATTATAGTTATCCACCCTATTAACCAGATTTGGCTCTGTCTGACTTCTTTCTGTTCTCTAATCTGAAGGTGGCACTGAAGGTTCATCCTTTTGATAAAGTAGAGACAATTCAGAAGAATGTGACAGCTGGTTTAAACATGGGTATACAAAATAGGAACTATGTGCATACCTTTTAACAATTGTTTTAGCAATATAAATATGTATAGATAGGGAAAGGTTGTATGTTAAATTATTATAAAAGAAAGTTTATTTATTTGTAAAGTTGTGTCTTTAAAACTTTAGTCCCAGAACCTTTTGAATGCACTGTGTAGAACTCACTTTACTACAATTACCAATACATATACACCAAAATATATAGCTGCGAAATTTATAAAAAGTTAATATCTTTAAAGAAGGACATCAGTCTAATACTCAAAGATCTACATTACTGGAATCCTCCATAGAAGATTTAGCTATAATTTTACCATTATTGCCCAGGTGGTAGGAACCATACGCTATCTACTAACTAGTCTGTGCCTTATTGGTTGATACATTGATAGGGTCCAAAATACTTTATAGCTTCACGCAGTTTTTATACTGTTGTAAATTTTGTACTTAGTATTCCTTAGGAAATATCATTTTTCATGACAAAATATTGAGGAGTTTTGTTATTATTTAACCATTTCCAAATCCATCTAATTTGGATTGCCCCTCTTTCAGCTCTGAGTTATCTAAATTCAAAGACTTGATCAATAACCAACCCAAAGCTTTGGTGTTGTTGAGAAAATATCAATGGTAGGTTAATTCCTCATCATATGCCAAACCCTTTTTTAAGACCCCATTCCAAAATAGTTACTATTTTTACTGACAGTCTATCTGGGAGGACAACATTTGAGCCCCGACTTTCATCCAGCAATTAAAAGACTCTTTGAAATTAAATTCCATTTTTTAGCTTTGATGCAATTAAAATTTCTAGTGACAGAGGCAATTATATACTCCATGACCGCCAAATTAATTATTCAGATGGTCACATTGACGTCAGAGGATGCCAAGTATAAGTAGCTTATAATACTATACGCATGACATTGCAGATGATGCCTTGGAGGAACCCCTCGATACCTTTGAGGTTAACTGCAAATGACAGAGTAATTATCAAAACCCTATCTAAAGAGAGTTTCCCAGAATTTACAAAGCTGGGTGATGTGCTTATTTCCAAAATGGGAATCAAATTAATTTTACAAACTCAACTGATTAAAAACCCAATCTATTCATGCAGCAAAGAAAACCACAAGGACAGTATGAGCCATTGTTGGCTCAGTGAAGCAGACACTCATTCAGAACACCCAAAGTTCCTAAATATAATTTACGCAAGAAGCCCAGAAGAACTAGAGGGTCAAGTAATTTGGACTCCGCTGACCCTAAAACAAGTGAAAATAACTATTGCTTTATAGAAAGAATATAACTTGATTTTTCAAGTCCTGCTTCATGTACCCCAAATCCATAGACACTATATGTTTTTATACTTTTTTAGTACTAGATGGTCCCAACCCAAGGGGGGATTCATCGATGTTTATATGTTTTTATACTAATATTGATAAAATAACTTTTTTCATGGAATCAAATCTTATATTGGTGTTTTATTTGGCGCTAGTTACTTCAAAAAACTTTATTGGTGAAGGTTCAGAATTAACCCCCTTGTTTTCAAAAGTGATTTTGAGTAGCTCCTGTGTGCTTAGGATTATCCAATGATATTTTTAATTCCAAGACTATTACAAGGTTAAACACGCGAAACAATGTCAAAATGTTCTATGTACAGAAAACAAACCCTCCAAACTTCCTGATGGTGCGCCTTATGAACATAAAAAAACTTAATTGCAAATAACTTAACCCCATCATTAGCATGTCCTGAGCGAGTGGGCCAATTTAGCAGTAACTAATGTTATAACAGGTGGCACCATTAAGAAATTGTGGAGAGTTCTTTAGGGTTACCAATTAAGTGGACATGGAGAGGAACTATCAGAATATATGAATCTGGAGAGTCTGTACAAAATAATCAACAGTTTGAAGTAACATGTAGCTTGATTGACCATTGAGCTTAGAAGAGTCAGATTATCACCAGAATAAGAAAGGACTAGAGAACTGGACATTACTCAAGTGAGAGAGAAGTTTGACTTCTAAGAGAGTGAGAATATTGAGACATTACAAAATCATAATTCTATTTTTTCCATGCTGGAAGCTACATTGACCAGTTAGATTTCTTGAAGCAGGACATGGTTAACATGCAAGTGAGAAGACATGCACCCTCATACTGTTACTTACTATGGGAGAATTCACCATCATTACCAATACACCAGTTATGGTTTTACAACTAGAACATCAAATTAGATCTGAAGATAATCTCAATCTTGCCCATACTTCAAGATTGTAGGAATCCAGCTTATAGGTGCTCGCTGGTGCTTATAATGCTGAATCCAACAAAGATTTTATAATATTAATAAAATTTAAACTAATAAAAACTTGTGTTTTTATGGTTTTTACTAGTAGTGGGGGTATATATGAACAATGAATCCCCTCAATGTTTGACCGATCAGTATTTAAGCTGTTTTGAGGGTCAGAGGGAATATAGAATTTTTCAAGATAGATTTGCCATCTTCTGAATTTGGAAATATGGTAAACTCTCCTATTAGATAGTGGGAATTGGATTTACTATTTTTGGCGGAATGACAGTTGGGATGGGGTTTTGGGGAAGGATGTACCCATGCAGTAAGGTTTTGATGTACTTCAAACAATCACCACTAGATAAAGTATTTTCACCTTGGAGGACATCTGCCATGCCTATAAAAGGGGGTCCCCCCGTAGGTGCTTTGAAGAACTTGGTGATGGTTGGGGGAGTATCTTCCGCTGGTTGCCCCAAAGTCCTTTGTGTGGTTGAAGTAATCCAACCATTCAATTTTACTTTTGGCACCTTTGCAGATGTCAAAATGGTGTTACCCTTAATTAATGAGGTTCCACCAAGAATCGCCAGAGTCTTTTGACCATAATTTTCAATATTTTCATTATCCTTAATATTAAAATCGCATTTGGGTTCATCCAAAACTCATAAATGGCTGACAGTTCCTCGTTTCAGATGAATTTGACCCAAGACATTCTTTCTCTGCAGCTGAGAGGGAAAATGTCTGACATCACCCCCCTCAAGAATGGTGGGAGAGAATAAAGCTAAAGGAAGCAGCCATGTACTAAGTTGATGGTGATTCTGATAGCTAAAAATTTTATAGAGTATTTATTACCTCTTTTGTAGGTGAATGTGAAGGGACCTTCCCAGATTGACCCAAGCTTACCGCTTCTATGAGTGATGCGGTTATGGTAGTATAATATTATGCTGGATACTTGGAATGTAGGTAGGGGAGTTCTGAGCTCATTGGCTGCCTGCACTTCTTTTGTCACAGTTTTTGCTAAATTAGTCATTGCCTCTGATTGGAGCTGGATGATGTGTTGATCCAATTGCCTCATAACTTTCTCATGCTCCTCAACTCTTGAGGAGAATACATCCTTAACTAAGAGAGCAGGTATTCCTGGTTCTCGCCCATACAAGACATGGATTGGGGAGATTTTCAATACCTGGTGATAACTAATCTGGTAGGCCATAAGGGCACGGGGTAAGTATTGATACCAGTGAAGTGGATCAGATGAGGCCATTTTTCGTAGGATGGATACCAGGGTACCAATTCTCTCTCCACAATTCCGTTGGTAGAGGGATTATATGGAGCCAAGAAAAGATGTTTTGCTTCCTTAGAGGTGGCTAGGGTTTTTACTACTCTGGAGGTGAATTTCATCCCATTGTCGCAGAGTAGTACTTGGGGACAGCCATGTCAAGAAAAATGTTTTGATGTAAATGGGTGGCTGTGGCTTTTGGCCGTTTGAGCAGGAAGAGCCACGGCTACCACCCACTTATTGAAATGATCAATCTCTACTAGTATAAATTTTTTCCACTAGTAGTCTGAGGAAGGGGACTTACTACATCCAAACTAATGATGTGGAACGGTTGTTGAGGGGCAGTGGGTTGATACTGGTATCAAATCTCGAAACAAGATTGCTTCTTACATGTAAGGCAAACTTCCATTACATCAACAATTGATTCCATCATTCTATCCCAATAGTACCGATCCTTAATCCACTCATATGTTTTCTTCGCCCCTCCATGACCTATGGTGGAGTGAGCTTCTAGGATAGCGGGTATGCGTTCTGAGGGCCAAAGGTAAGGCAGCCACTTTGCCCCCACTCGTTTTTACAACTTCCCATCCTCCACATTTGTGTTGTGGAAGTGCTGGGATCACATCTTCTGGATGGGCTCATCCTCATCCTCCCATTCATTTGGGGTCATCAATAGATCATGTAACCTCTCCGCCTCACTGTTATCCAAATGAAGGACTGGCAGCCTCATCAAACCATCAAAAAAAGTGACGGGTCCCATCACGGTGTTCAATCTTCATATTGTAAGGCTGGAGCTTTAGAGCCCAATGAGCTAACCGGCCAGTAGGGTTTTTCATGTTTTTTAACCATTTTAATGAAAAGTGGCCTGTAATCACATTGAAGGCAGTCCCATATAAAAAAGGGCGGTAGTGCTCTACAGCTAACAGAACAGCAAGGCACTCCTTCTCAGTTACACTATACTTGCATTCCGCCTTTGACAGCATTCTACTTAAATAGGATACTGGATGATCTACATCAGTTTCATCATATTTGGCTAGCATGACCCCAACGGCATAATCTGAAGCATTGGTAAACAGTAAAATGATTTATTGCATCTGGATGCCTCAGGATAGGACGTTGTTGTAGCAGTTGATTTAACGTCTCAAAAGCGCTTTTTGTTCAGCACACCAATAAAAAGGGGTCTTCTTAGTCAATAAGCGAATGAGCAGTTTTCTGAGCTGGCTAAATTTGGGAATAAATTGATGATTATACCCATCATCTCTAGAAATACCTGAATATTTCGTAGATCCTTAGGGGGAGGAATTTTTGAAATCACTTCAACCTTATCTTTCATGGGTTGAATTCCTTTTTGGGAAATGGAGTGTCCAAGGAAAGCCAATTTTTTGGAAATAGGTACACTTTTAAGGTTTCAACTTAATATTTGACTTGCATAATCATTGAAACACATCCTTTAGGTGATCAAGATGTTCATTGAAGGTTCGTGAGAACACTGTGATATCATCAAGGTATACAATGACACAAGTTAACTTCATATCCTGCAGTATGTGGTCCATCGCATGCTGAAAAGATGCAGGTGCGTTACACAACCCTTGAGGTAATTGGGTTGATTGGAAGAGACCCTCACTACAAATGAGAGAAAAATTCTTCTGATTTTCAGGGGAAAGGTCCACTTGCCTAAATAGCCGCTAGATAAGTCCATGGCGGAAAAAAATTTGATCCAGAAAGTTGGGCCAGGGCATTGTCAATGCGAGGAATAGGATAGCTATCCTTTTTGTAAGGTTACTCAACTTTTGATAGTCCATAACTATCTGATGACCTCCATTTTTCTTTTTAATAATCAGTAGGTTAGAAAACCAAGGGCTTTGTGAAGGAACTAATAACCACGCATCTAACAACTGCTGGAGCTCCGTCTTTATCTGCTCTTCTTCTACCTTCAACTTATGGTTAGGTTTTGATCAAATGGGGAATCACCTCCATTGATGGAGTGACACCAGCCTTTCATATGACCATAGTCATTGTCTGATTTAGAACTATGTCGCTATATTCGTCTAATAAAGTATGAAATTTTTCCAATTCTACTGGGGTTGACTCATCCAAAATATGAATTGTAGGTAGAGTACACACCAGATTATCCTTAGGCAAACCCAAATACGCCATAGAGCCAATGGAGTGGATACGTTTAATATCTTCTACTGGAAGTAGATAGTCTTGAACTATCTCCTTGTGTTTTCAAATGACCATGTACTTTCTGGCGAGGATTCCCAGCAAAAGGGTAATAAGCCCCTGGTAGGCTGGGTCTAGTATCCCAAGCAGTACCTGAGGCTCCAAAGGGCTAACGCCCTCAAGACTTGTAATATGCAATAAGCAGTGGTGTGGGATTTGGATCGTGATTTTCGTGTCACCACTCGTTGTTCACCAGGCTTAGTCAAAACCTCATCTGCAGCTTAGAAAGGGATACCTTCCATAACATTTACTGAATCAGGCAATTTTTTAATGTTATGATCAGAAGTGGAATAAGGCAAAGTTATACCTGCAAAGTGGTATTCGACCAGGCAAGAGAATTCATGCTTACTGGGGTCTTTATTTGATAGGACTAAAGGGACTTCATAGTTGAGAAACGAAAGGAAAACTTGCTTCATGTTGATTATTCCCTCATACTCAATCATAAAATGGGTGCAATGAGCATATCATAGGCGTAATAACCTCAAAGCCACAGCAGGGGCTGATAGGATAAACTTCCCAATTCAAATGGGAAGGGAGAAGTATGCCCCAATTGCATGGGTATTATTTAGGCCAGGGTTCTATATCCTTGCGTGTACTCCAAGTCAGGAGCTAGCTTTGTCTTCTTACTAAGATTTGTGTAGGTCACGTTAACCAGGGACCCAGTGTCCAAGATGGCCAGTATTTGGAATTTTTGTATAACCACTTCAACTTTTTATGAGGGTTCCTCCAAAGTTAGGCGCCAAAGCTAAGACCTCATTGAGCTGAAAGGTGGAGGTCAATTTGTGAGAAGCCTTGGGATATTTATCCAAGATGGTTTTCATGGGCTGGACCCACTGAAGATGCTGAATCAAGCCAGCTAAGAATTGATCACCATCGCCGCAGTATCAATAACTTTTGGCCATCCTAAAATTTGGCTGTTGTAAGTTCCCTCAGGTATGGTGGTACAATCTAATACTCCAGCGTTTAAATGGTCAAGAACCTCTACTTCTGCAGGTGCTCCCAAAATATAGTATTCAACGTCATCGTAACCCCCTCAGATTCCTCCCCAAGGATATTTTCAACAATGGGAAAAGCCGCGATGGAAGTAGGGGAGTTGGCTACAGAAGATTGGGTAGCCTTAGGGGCCGCCTTTATCAGCTTGGCGGGAAGAGAAGTCACAGCGGAGAACTCCTATCTACAAGAAGATGGTGTATTTCCTAAGTCGTACTTATGGAGCAAATTTCAGTAGGGAGGATAGGCACATGTGGGTTCACTCCCAATTGTTCAACAGGCGGATGCTCCTCGATGGTTAGAGCCAAGGTTGCACCTCAACTTCATTTGTTGTGGCTCATACATGAAATTTGGCCACATCTAACAAAGCCTCCTTGATGTCACGATATTCATAAACTAGCATTTCACTGAGATGATATGTCTTGCTAGAGAGGGTTGAGAAGTTAACCCAGATAACAGGGCAGCAATAGCATCGTCAAGTGTGAGCAGACTGGAGGCGGACAACCTTTGCGCAGAGAGGTAAAATCATTCAGCAAAGGCAATAAGTGATTCATCCTATACATGCTAAGGCACATATAGGCTTGTTTTTGATGTAGACTCTGTTTTGACCCAAACTCAGCTTAAAGAGCCTCCTTCACCTCTAACCAGATATCCCCAGGGTTCAGGTTGGTTACTATCATCACTTGTGCTAAGCAGCTTAAACAAGGAAGGATGTTCTAACTTTTTGCTTTTCAGTTGTACCATACATGGCAGCTTCATAAACGTAAAAAAGGTAACAATGCTTCCTTCACCAGGGATGTACTTGTCCTTAAGGGAAAGTTTGAAAAGGCGCTGATCAATCTTTTTAAGGCGGGACAAAGCGCTTGCCAGTTGCTTTTCAAGAGCAACTCTTTTAGTACAGGGATCCCCTGTAGTGAGCACCATTTTGTAGGAATTTAGCTTAGGGGTGCTTTCTGGTGCTTACGTCGCTGGATCCCACAAAGATTTTAATAGAATAATAAAATATACGATAATAAAAACTTGTTTTTTATGGTTTTATTAGTAGCCTGGGGTATATATGAAAAGCGATCACCTTGATGTTTGACCAATCATTATTTAAACTGTTTCAAGGGTCAAAAAGAATTCATAGATATTTTTGGAATAGCTTTGACGCCTTCCAAATTTGGAAATATAATAAACTTTACTAGATAGTGGGAATTGGATTTACTCTTTTTGGCGGAATGACAGTTGGGATGGGGTTTTGGGGCAGGATGTACTCATGCGGTAAGGTTTTGATGTACTTCAACCAATCACCACTAGATAAAGTATTTTCACCTTGGAGGACATCTGCCATTCCTATAAAAGGGGGGTCCCCCCGTAGGTGCTATGAAGGACTTGTTGATGGTTGGGGGAGTACCTTCCGCTGGTTGCCCCAAAGTCCTTTGTGTGGTTGGAGTAATCTGACCATTCAATTTTATTCTTGGCACCCGTGCAGGTGTAAAAATGGTGTTACCCTTAATTAATGGGGTTCCAAAGAATCGCCAGAGTCTTTTGACCATAATTTTCAATTTTTTCATTATCCTTAATATTAAAATCTCATTTGGGTTCATTGGAAACTTGTGAATGGCCAACATTTCCTCATTTCAGCTGAATTTGACCCAAGATATTCTTCCTCTGCAGCTGAGAAGGCAAATGTCCGACAAAGATTAAGTTCTCTCCCGGTGAGGGACCAATCTGAAATTCATCAGTTAAACAAAAACAACATAGATGGAGCTAGTAAGAAACAAAAAGGTTTTTATGTTCAGGGGCATTAGGAGCAGAGAAGTGCAGGAGTCCCTTAGAGATAAACATTGACCACATCACACTTGGGCAAAAGTCAAAGATATTTTTATTGCTGAGGTTTTTAGTGCACAAGCTCTGAAAATGAAGCAAGTGTTAATCGCCATAAGAATGAAGAAGTCTGAAACAATTGTTGACTATGAAAACCAGTATTAGCTCAAGGCAAAACAGAACTGGATGACTGGAGCCTTAAATTTAGTCACTAGGGGTCTGCCTTGCTTAGGTTACTTGCATCACAACCGCAACTTCTATTGCACATGACCTTAGCTGTGATAGCTGGAAAATTCTGAAGGCCATTAAGGAGGTCTTGATTGACGTTAAGGTTGATTATAAGATGGAATCAAGACACCAAAACTTAGTCAACGCCTCCCTGATCAAAAGTTTAGTTATTCTTGTTCAAAGCTGCAATAATAATCCTTAGGAGAATGTTACCACCCAGTTGAATGGAAGTATCAAATTCCACAAGTTCAAATGTAATAACTTTCAGCGAAAAGGGGATTTATGGAAAAGTTTCTCTAAGCTAAAGAAAAAAAGAATTAAAAATGATCCTTAAATCAGTCAATTGAGTCATACACCAAACCAATGGATATAATGATGAAGAGCCTGCTTTACAGGTTGATTTAGGGTGCTATGTCATTGGAGCTTCATTTGAAATGGTTGTGCCCGCCTGGCCAGACCTAAAAAGCGGAGTTTGAGACCACTGATAAGTCTTACTTGGCTCAAGACTACAAGAACACACTAATAATTGTCAGAATTCTGGATAGCGAGATATTGTGTAAAGCACATACAAGAAGCTTGCAATTGAAGACTGTGAGTCACCCTAGGCTTGAAAGGAGGCTTGTCTTCCTATAGTTAGGAATAATCAGTCAGACATTCAGTGGTATTCTTACTGAGAGCATGAATATTGGCAAGCAAAAAACGAAAGTAAAATTCACCAAACATAAAATCATATTATTAGCAGTACTGGATACTGGCGCCCAGTCAACATTGCCATGGATCTTGCGATATAAGTTGAACTGCATTGCAACTCAGAATAAGTTGCTACTTCAGCAACAGCCATAGTACTGCCAGTATAGATATCATAAGCTTTGATGGAAAGTGAGTAGGGAGTACCAACAATTGCAAATGATCCCAAAACTGAAACGCATAATTGACGTTTAGTGCCACTAACTTATTAATTAAAAATTAAAAAAAGAAATTCATGGATTTTATCTATTAAACTTAAAATAAAGTATGAAATAAAAATGGAGCGACAGCAGATCCTAGTGGGGACTGCTGACTTATAAGCAAGAAGGGTGGTGAATAGGGGGTGTTCATAACATATTAGAATTCCATTGTAATTGTTTCCCTGAAGATCAATAATCAAAGGGCTACTGATGTTAGTTCATATCTGATCTGACCGGCTATTCAGTATAATTTTTTTATAAAAACCTTTGGTGGCACCATTCAACCTAGCGAGCTGATGATATTTTTGTTCACCAGCGGATGGGGTGAGCTCAAGGCAAGTGCAGGTGAGTCTAGTCCTATTTTTTTAAATGAGTTTGGCATGGTCAAACCTTTTGGGGTAGGCTCGCCTTCACTGGCAGCAAGAAAAGAAGTCTAACGGCCTCTTTTGAGTCCAAGTTCAATTTGAAACGCTTTGGCTTTGTTCAATATTGACTTACTCCTAACAATGGGACTTAACTATGGGAAAGTCTTCTGGCAAGGTGGGGAGCTGCCACCTACCAGTAGGTGATAATTAGGCCACCACCACCTCCTAATACCCCCTGTATTTCTCCACCAACTCCTTGGTGGTGGGAAGAGATGGTAAAGGGGGAGATTCAGGGGTTAGGCTGACACCCACCTCTCATCAACTACATGGGCTAGATCGCCCTGGTTACTGAGGAAGCGATCAGCCTTTCAGGACCCCTTCTTGGTTCTGAAGGGATGTTCCTCCTTGTTGGATGCATGGGGTGCTCATCAGCACTACATTATCATTTTCTCATTGAACAATGGAATCACCACCACCAGGAACTTGGGCGAGAGCAAAGATTTTGTGCGCTTTAAATAATTGATAGCCAGGAGTGTGGCAACCTTCTGGGGATTGCGAGGAGCTTCAGGGTGTGATGCGTTGAAGGCCCCCACCAATTTGCAGCAATGTGCGTAATTGTGGGAACTAAATTATCCGTTCACATAGGAAGTTATTGCCTTCCAATCAACCAGGAATTGTACTAACCAGAAAGATCTCCAGGATGAAAGATTTAATCAACTTAACTTACCCCAAATTTTCCACCAGGATTTGCTCTGGAATGACTGGCTCTTTCCCCTTGAAAGGGGACAATTGGGAGGCATAGAAGATAATATGCTGCTTCTAATGAGATGAGAGGGTCAACTGGAAAGCTTCAAACTTCTCTTCTTCCCCCACCACATGGGGTCCAGAGACATTCCAGCAAACTTCCTGGAGGGAATCTTCATGTGCAAATGTCACGTATCTAACATGACTAGGGAATCCACTTATATTTTGTGGGCAGGAAGACATATGGGATCTGTGACCGCTCATAATCCTGAATCACCTTGGTCAAGTGTTCCCACACCAGAGATTAGATGCTTCGGATTTTCTGAAAATGCTACTTGGTGGATGAAACTTTTTTGTGAAGACAGGGGCCAATTAAAAATGAGGGATTTTGCCCCAAGATAGCTTTGTGGAGAAAAGTTGGGGTATGAGTGAGTGGCACTATTATATTTAATTTGTAAAAGGAAAAGTTAATCTGCATATGAATCTTGAGTGGCAGAGACATAGCAGCGAAGATACTGCTAAGGATCTGGTTGACCATTTCTATTGGCCTGTCAGACTGGGTGTGGTATGCAGTGGAATGATATGGCCTAATTTTTAAAATAGCTACAAGTGTGGTAAAAATCAGGAGTAAACTGGGCTCCTCAATCACTCACCACCTTCTAAGGTAGGTCAAACATGGATAAAACATGGTGAACAAAAAGACTGGCCATTTCTTCCGAGGTGATCGCTGAAATAAAAGTAATAAACAGGAAAAGATTAGTAAAGTGGTCCACGACCACCATATTTGCATCAACCCTATTAAAGCTGAGAAACTTAACAATCAGCCCAACCAATACTGAGGTCCACAGGCCTTATGCAGCTGTAAGAGATGGAGAAGATTAGTCTTACATTACCTATCAAACTTAGACTCAGAACATGCCATACAATTAGTGATCTAAAAGGATATTCTTGAAGATACTTATCTAATTAAAATGACTACTTCACCAAATAAAGGTTTTACCTCCTGGGTGCTCCACCGGTGGGATCATGTTTGGCAGAGATTACTTCATTACAAAATTAAGGAAATCCAAATTCTATTCCAGATCTAGAATCTTCCCTCCATTAGTAAATAGTTGATCCGCTTATGGGTTGGCAGTACCAGCTTATCAAACAACTCCTAACCTCCAAGAAGGATGTTTGACCCGCTAGTACCCGAGAAGCCAATTGCACATCTGTGGCCCAGTCTGCAACAGAAATTTGTTGAAGGAGTAATGGCTAAGTTCTGGGCAGGAGGGATCATTATGGTCAGCTCCTTGCTTCCTCTTCTGTAGGACTTAACAAGGTGTTATGACTGAAGAGATTAAGAGATTTAGCTCCCTTCAAGGACTTGAACTATAAGTAGAAGCTACACAGGCTGTGGTATATGTGAGCCTAACAATGAGCCACTTATGTGGCTTTCAGAATACATAAGGGCCTTTTGGTCCTTCCTGAAGATCAATTCATGCAGTGCTCCTTAAGAAAGATACTACCAGTGGGTAAGCGACCATGGAACGGCATCAAGCTCATTGTCATATATGACCCAGGATTGCTTCAAGGAGAAGAACTTGTACATGGTTTTTTGCGATAGGATGCTCCATCCCGTCATTTTTCTGAAGCAAGACAGCCCCTACCGCGACCACAGAGGCATCACATTCCACTATAAAAGGACTAGATGGGTCAGCATAATTAAGTACACAAGGCGCCACAAATATTTTCTTGATTGCCTTAAACGCGCATTGGCAAGCCTCTGTCCATTTGAAAAGGAAGTTATTCCCCATCAGGGGTTTAATAGGCGCACCTAACTGGGAGAGCATGGGTAAGAATCTCTTCAGGAAAATGAAGGTGCCCCAAGAAACTACGCAGCTATTTCTGGGTGGTAGGTCTGGGACATTAAAAAAGGCTTTAAGTTTACTGGTGGAATGGCATAACCATCTTTCAAAACCAGGTTACCCAGAAAGGTGGCTTCTTCCTTCCAAACTAGCACTTTAAAATATAACATAAAGATCTGCCTTCTACTGAGCAGCCTGCACCGCCTCCAGGTCCTTTGCATGCTACTTTTTTGTAGGAGTGTGCACTAGAATAGTTTCAATGTATGCTACCATGAAGGTGAAGAAAGATCACAAACACATCATTGATAATGGCTGGGATATGACAGGCGCATTTTTTAGACCAAAGAAAATTACACGGAACTGGAGGATTATTATCAAGTACAAATGATTGTTACCCTCCTGGCTTATGATACCCAGATTTGATTGAAAGCTTTCACAAGAACCAGCTTAAAAATACCTTAGACTTTGCAATCGCCTAGCTTATGGCTATTTTTATAGGGGAAGGTGATAGGAATCATGCACTAATATCTTATTCAAATGACTACATTCAATTAACCGGTCTCAAGATACCATCAGCTTTTTTAAGTGAAATTATGGGAAAGTGATAGGAGAAGATTTCTGAATTACCCACCTCTTCTGGAGCATTTCATCCAATCAGACCTCAAAAGCCTTATCTTCTGGCTTTGTATATATCGGTACAGAGGGCAGTTAATGTTAATTAAGTCCGCTCTCAGATGGAAGACAATAATTTTACTTCAGAGTGAGGTTAAAGGCGGTTGGCCAAATCCATATTGAAAATATCTATATACTACAACAATCCAGAAGGGTAATCAGGGTGTAAATCAGCTGGAGAGGACGTTCTAATCATGGAACCCACAGTGCTGGTAGGGGAGAGTTTATAAAAAAAGCATGAACTCGCCCCATAAGTGGTTTGCACTCAAGAAAACAAGAGATTGGGCTCCAGATTGATACTTACCTGTTGCAAAGCCACCAACCAACCTTAAGAATGACTGTAAACAATAAATCAGGCACTAAAATAAAATGGTCACAGAAGCTAAACTGATGTACAGAAAATGGATGAAATACCTCACCGCATAAAAAGTCATAGGGTTGAAGAAGCGGCCAACACTGAAGATCTTACATCAAAAGCTAGATCATATCCTTAGCCACTATTAAGCTCATAAAAATCATCAGAAGATCCTGTTACTAATTGAGCCTCAACCAACACCTTATAAAATCACAACTGAATTTTATGAGTCAATAAAATGTATTCATGATTTTGTTTATTTCCAAACTAATGAGACATATATGGTGTGGAGGGTGTAACCACCAAAATAACCACTGTACTTGATTATAGGGAAGGAATTATTGCTACGCTATATGGGCAACCTCAACTTCTGCCTGCTAAACTGCAAATAATTAGGCACAAACAGATCTAGATTCATCTTTTCCCTGCGGTTTTAGACTCAACAGAAGGGATTATATCACCATAACACATATCTGTGGGTCTGGAAGGGAGACAAATGGAAGGAGAAATAACAATAAACCCACACTTGTGACCCAAGCTGGAAATGTTGTGCGAAGAAATATGAGCTTAACATTTTTTTATCCTGAAATGGTGTATTGGTCAGACTTATTTGAGTCAGGAAATAATCCTTAAACGCGGCATAAAAGCTTTAATCAAAGAAGGGATAACCTCCATAAATCACCCCATTAACCAAGGTTTTCACATTCTTCTCATAAAATAAAACCAAAGATTCATCACATTTGTAATGGAGGGGGAGAAGAAAAGTATCATGTTTGCTCAAATATGTCATGAAATTTCTAATTTAATTTAATCTGCACTGCCGCTCAGGATTAGTTACCACCCACAGCAACAGCCAGGATACCGCCAGTACAGCTATCCACAAGGTTTGATGTAAAGTGAGCAGGGAGAGTACCAACAACATCCAAGTAATCCCAAGACTAGATCACATGACTTGAAATTAATGCTAAAATTCTTGGTTTGATTAACAAAATTAGAAATTTAGGGATTTTATTTAATAGAAACCTAAGGGAAAGAAAGAAATAAAAATGGAATGAAAGGATAACCTATTTTGACTGCTGCCTTATAAGCTAGATGTTTGGAGAATAGTTCATGTGCATATACATATGTGGAATCCATCACAATTTTCCCCTGTGGATCAATATGGTAAGGAACTACCAATATTTTATTTGGATCTTACCTGACCATCCAGATTAAAATCAGTTTTTTACCAAACTTTTTGGTGACTTGATTCCACATAGTGAGCCAGTGACAATTTATGCAACAACTGATTAGTACACCAAAAGCCATGGCATGTAAGGCCAGTACCATTACAAAAATGGGTTCATCATGCCTAAACCTGTTAGGGTGGGCTCTCCTTCACTGTCATCAGATAAGAAAGCTAGATGGCCAATTTTGAGTCAAAGGTCAATTTGTATAATTTAGTTTTGTTCAATATCGACTTACTTCTATTAGTGGGACTTAAACTAGAGGGAAAGCCAACCGGAAAGGTGGGGACTGCCACCACTCTGTTAAAGATGGTTCAGGGCCACCACCCCTCCTGAAACATCCATTTTATATTCTCCACCAACTCATTTTGGTGGACTGTGGGGTAAAGGGAAACTTTAGGATTGGCTGTAATCAACTTCTCATCAACTACTTGGGATATATCACCCTGGCGTTGGAATGAGCACACTTTTTGGCCCCCTTCTTGGTTCTGAAGGGATGGTTTTTCCTGTTGAGACTCAGGGTTCTCCCCAGGACTAACAAGCATTATTTCTTCCAAGCACATGATAAGATTAAAGTTTTCACCTGAAATCTTTATCAGGGCTCTTTCAGAACTGCCAGGCCTAATGGATTCAAAGTACTAGGAGTCTATTTCACGTTACCCTTGCAATTTGGACTCATTTTCTTGTCCTCTACAGATGTGGTTATTGAGAAGAACAATTACAAAATCCTCATATGAATGCAAGTCTCTAGTTTGATTTGGAGATTCGATGATTTTAACCAGAGTTCAGTTAATATTAACTAAAATATGCTACTTATATTCTAAGAAAAGGAGAAGTAGGACTAACATAAACGTGTATGACTAGTTAAAACTGAGCATTCCATTTACTCAGTCAGCTATAATCTTAAAACAAACGGAATAAAACAGATACCACAAACAGTAAAAGTATAGGCTAGATTCCTTTTTAAATCCAAAAAAAGAGATAATCCTACTGCATGTAGAACAGATTATCATGCTGATCAACATCAGATATTATCATTAATAAACAGACAATGCTTAAGTTTATCGTCTCAAAGGAGTTCTAGATCAGGAACCCAGAGTAATTCCTGAATTCTAAGATTCTACATTAAGTAGAAATAAAAGTCATACTTGGAAACATTGTCAAGCACCCTATAAAAATTAAGAATGGTCAAACTATTGCTAAAGCAAAGATGCACTGCTAAACCAACAGTACGTAAGTTCACATCATCACTTGCATTGAACTAAATTGTGGTGCAAGAGCCATCTACACAAGATATGCTTAAACTCAATGAACCCTGAATCAGTATCATAAATTTTCATCGCCGCTCTAACAATCATGGGTTGACAATGGGAGAAGTTCACAGGATTGACACTGGGAGCGCAACAACCTTTTTTTACAGCCTTATCGCCATTCCAAGAGTGAGAAATTATCCATACAAAAAGAACTACAGCAGTAAATATGTTCAAGCTTTGCCCCTCCAATTGTCTTTGGGCGTTGTACCATATGTTTTGAGGAATAAGGAAAGGACTCACTACTTAGTCATGTATTACAGAAGACTGAACGAACTGAATAAGAAAGATTTATATCCACTACCACAAATTGGCAAAGCCTTGAGACAATTTAGATAATAGCGCTACTTATTATTAATAGACATGCAATTTGGATACTAGAAAATAGAGATGTAACCATAAGACCAGGAGAAGTGTGCGCTGATTAAAATAAAGGTTATTATGAATCTATGAGTATGCCATAGGGCTTGTGCAACTCCCCAGCTACGTTCAATGAGAAATAAATCAGATTGGGAGATCTGAAAATGTTACATGTTTTTCTAATTGAGCAATATTGTGAAGTCAGTGTCAGGACCATGGGTGTAGTACCTCGTATCCCTTAATATTTTTAGGCCTGGGGACTTGAATTTTCTGAGTGTTGGATTGCTGTTTTTGCTTCTCTTGGCTGAGAAATCTTTTTCCAGATACTACGTCTGGAGAGGCAATTCCTAGTAAAAATATATCATATATTACTTAAAATTGTGAAAAGGAGAAAAAAGCATAGTGTTTATTTTCATCCAAGCATCGTTATAAGGGAGTTTTGTTTAGTAAATCCCCAACCTAAGATCTAGACTCATAACAAATTGGGTATTCAGTGATTGGTTAGTCATTTTGCTCCAATAGGATTTGATCGCCTCATAGATCAGGTTTGAACCTCAATACTAGGGGCATGGAATGTCATTGAGAATTGTACCAAATAAGGGCTTAGCTATTTGACCAACTGAGGTTCAATTCCCATCATCGACTCATTTAAACTCCCATTAAGGTTGGATCCTGACAATATCCCCCTCTAGATCTTGATATAAAGCGGAAAATGGATGGAGAAACTGACTATTGATGTGGTTTACTTTGTACCATGAATGACCTCTATGATTAAGTGTTCATTGCCCCACTTATAAATGTCCTTGTAAGGCCCTGACCAGTTGGTTCCCAATTTATTGTCACAACTTCTAGGACAATAATGGTAGAAAAGATCTAGGTCACCCAGTTGGAAGGTGTGCAGGGGGTTATGCTTATCATTAAGTTGGTTAGTTTCTCTACTGGTGGCAACTGATAAGTTTTTGGAAGCTAAAGCCTGGAGTTGGATGATTTCATTGGCAATGCTTTGCATAGTAACTTCAGGGGTATCAGGGGATGCCAGATTTAGCATGGCCTGCGCTCTGTAGGGCTCTGGGATTTCTTCAATACAAAGCCTGGAAGGGTGACTATATAATGATTCAGTGGTAGCTTATTTTAATAGGCCAGAATTGCAGTAGGCAAATATTGGGGCCAGTGCAGAGGGTCAGTTGTGGCCATTTTCAGATGAGTAGCTGTTAGGGTACCATTCACCCGCTCCATCATTCCATTGATGGAAGGATAGTAGGGAGTGGAAAATACCTGGGTGGATTCCATCAGCTTGGATAAATCTTCCACTTGTGATGATCATAATTTTTGCCCATTATTGGAGAGTATTATATGAGGGCACCCATGCTGGAGATAATCCAATTATACAAGAAGGTGGCAGTAGCTTTTGCTCAAGTGGAAGGTAGTGATGCAGCTTCAATCCACTCAGTTAAATAATCCACGGCCAGGAGGAGGAACTGGTGACCATTAGAGGCTCGAGGGATAGGTCCCACAACATCAATGCTTAATGTATGGAAGGTTTCACAGGGTAAAACCACTAGATGTTGTAACTGGGTATTAGGTCGGGCTTGATTTTTGGCATACCAGGCAGGATTCCAGTACATTTTGGATTTTAACAATCATTCCTTCCCAGTAACATTATGTCTTGAGCCACTGGTAAGTTTTCTGAACTCCTTTGTGGCCAACTTACCAATGTCCCTCCAGTATAACATCAGTTTGCTCTGAATGTCATACATAGAGCACCCATTTTTGGGACACAAGTTTGCACAGTTGGCCATTATAGACCTGAAGACCCACCGATTTTTTTGCCAATTACTTTTGAAAGGTCAGGGATTTTTCTTTACATAAGTGCAGTTGAGTTAGGAGGTCATAAAGTTGATCCTCCTTAGGGCAGTTAAAGTTGATATGGGTAGCTGGGATAGGCAATCTGCATTTTGGTGTATGGGCCCTGGTCAATGGATGATGGAAATGTCATAATTTTCAAGTTTTAACGCCCATTGGGCTAACCTCCCATCGTGGTCCTTCATTTGCTGTAGCCATTTCAGGGAAGCATGGTTAGTAATTATAGTAATGTTTCCCATAAAAATAAGGTCGGAAGTGCTTAATAGCCAATAGTACCACCAAGCATTCTCATTCTGTAATACTGTAGTTGCGTTCAGCACTGGTTATAATTTTGATATAGTAGGTGATAGGATGGTCAACAAAGTTTTCATCAGGCTGTGATAGGATGGCTCCAGTGGCGATATCACTAGCATTGGTAAAAAGGAGAAAGGGTTTATCAAAGTTGAATGTATAAGTAAGGAATATTGGGATAAAGAGACGTGTAGCAGGTTGAAGGCTTGCTGTGCTCTTATTTCCAATGGAAGTTAGCCCCTTTTTTAATAAATATACAAGAGGCTCAGAGGTGTCGGCAAAGGGGGATGAACTGGCAATAATATCCTACCATCCCTAAGAAAACTTGTATGTCTCATAGGGATTTACAGGGGAAATTTTGGAAATGTCCAGGACCTTGTCATCCATTGGGGATATTCCAGATTTACCTACCTTATGGCCTAATAAATCCATTTTTTTCTGTAAGAAGGAGCATTTTGATGGCTTTAGTCTTAACGAGGCTTGCCTTAACCGGTGGAAAACTTGTCTGAGATGATCTATGTGTTTGGTAAAAGATCTCAAAAAATGGCTATGTTGTCGAGATAAACCAGCACACAAGATCGTTTTAAATCACCTAAAAGTCCGTCCATAGCGCGTTGGAAGGTAGAAGGGCGTTGCATAACCCCTGTGGCATTTGAGTGGGCTTGAACAATCCTTCATTTAAGGTGATGGTGCATTTTCCCGATCCTCCAGTGATAAATTGACTTGCCAGTACCCGCTGGCGAGATCCATAGATGAAAATTGTGGAAATCCAACATCATGTGTAAGTATACATCTATACGTGGCAATAAATAGCTGTCTTTTATAATTATTGAATTTAGGTGGCATTAATCCATGACAACATGGTAACCACTATCCTTCTTCCAAAACAATAGAAGCAGAAAAAGCCCATGAGCTTTTAGAAGGCATGAGTAGCCTAGCTTTCAACAGTTGCTTAATCTCTGGGGCACTTGAGCCTCCTCAACTTTAGATTTTCTGTATGGCTGAGAATTGAATGGAGGTTGAGCCTCAGTCTTGATTTGGAGAATTACTTGAACAAATTTCCATAATCACTTGGTCCCAATGAAAATATATAGCAATACTCTTTAAGGAGGTCTTTGACGTTCTATCACTTGTTAGGGGTAAGATTTTCAAAAAACTACTTTCACCAGAGCTATGGTGGGTAGGGGGTCAAAACCTAAATCTTGTAATGAGCCAAAACAACTTGATTCGGCGATATTTTTAATAGGCAAAAGTTTTTCATAAGCAATAGGGGCTTACCAAGGGACTTGGATGGTTTCAGTAAGTTCCCTGATAGAATAGATATAGTTTTCCCATAAGCAGGATCCAAAAAGCCAGGGCAGGTCAACGCTTCTTTGAATGAAGGGTTTGGGTGTCCACTTAGCTTCAAAACTTGGTTAGGTGGGATGTGAATCATGATCCACATATCACAATAACTTGTGAGCCAGAGGGTATTGTGATAGTATGTGAGGCATACAGAGTGATCCCCTCTTTAGAATCCACAGCCTCCAGTAAAAACTTAGTTTTTTCCCCTAAAACCTGGTACCTAATTTTGCAAATGAAGGATGGTTTTTGAGAAAGCATGCCCACTTTAGGGGCTCCTTTATTTTGATGGGGAGCTTAAATATTAACAGAATCCTATACCTTAGTAGAGATAAGTATTTTTCCTTGTGGTTGATGATGCTTTTAAACTCCTGCATTAGTTGGACCCCAATAAGCTTTTATAATTATTGTTTTCTAGTGCAACATCAGGGACAGTAATTAATAACTTCCCAAAATGAAGGGGTAAAGCAAAATATGCTCCAATCGCCTTAGTAGACTGACTACCTGCCATCCCGTATTCAGCATCATGAATCAAGTCTGAAGCCATTTTTATCTTTTGGATAAGCCTGGAGGAAATAACGTTAAACTGGAAAACCAGTGTCAATTATCGCCAGGACTTTAACCTTATGGTCTACTGCTTTGACTCAAACCACTGATCATCCAAGTTGGGAGTTAATAGCTAATAAACTGTCATTAGGGATCTGTAGTTAAGCAAGCGGAGGATTCTGCTGTGGCTAAGCTTGGGTTTTTCAATATGGTTAAAATTTTTATCTTCCAATGCTTGGCTTTCTATAGAAGAGCAACCCCAATATTTGTTTGGGTAACTGACCAACATAAAAGTCAGTAAGATGGAGGTTTTTATTCCTTAAATAGACAGAGAGACTTCAACTTCTGACAGGGCAGCTAAGAAAAACAACGAAAGTACTGGGGATACAGCTATAACTAGAACAAGGGTCTTGAGTCACTTGTTTTCCGTCAGCATAGGGAGCCTCTTGCCCTATACTGACTGATCTTTAGCTGACTTACGTTATAGGATGCGGCAGTCAGCTACAGTGTGATTGTTGCTTCCGCTTTAAGTGCAGTATAATTCAGGTATAGGTGAATTGGGGGGTGTAACAGCCAATACTTGGTCCTGAGGCTTGTTGGTGTTAAAATGAGGTGGCCTGACGGTTTTATGTAGTTCATCCAGAATTTCCAGTATACCCTATTTAATATGGAGGAGGGATATCAAATAAGACTTCACCGCTTTAAGATAAAGTAAGATATTAGGCATATTTATAAAGGCCAAAAATGTAGCGGTGATGACATCATTTAACTTATGATGATTCCCTGCAACCAGAGTTTGTGCTTCAAGGTAAAAATGGAGGGCGAATTTGCAGATAGTTTCCTTCCAATTAAGGCTGATACCCATAAAGGTCTTTTTTGATTGGTTAAGGGTAATACACTTCTGAATTCCCAAAGCAAGGCATGCTTGGAATCAGTCCAAGTATGGCAATGCATCATATGGGGACCATATTGTCTTGAGCCATACGACTAAGACAGTTAGTCAAGTGTTAAGTCACTGGGTATCAGTGGCTTCTCCAATAGCATTTTCATAATAAAATAAGAAGGAGAAGATACTCCCTTCGACTGGGACATACTTCTCTTTGAACAACGATTTGAACATGTCACTGGGGGAGGGTTAATGGTCAAACAATGTATATTGACATAGGGGACCATTTTCACCAAAAGGGGAGCTGTTATTGCTGGACGTTTGTAAGGATGGATGGCGTTTAATTTATTTTTTAAGGTGTTGATATCCTTAATTATTGAGTCTACCCTTTCGTGGGTGGCATGAAGGACTAATTTGGTGGCAACAAGAGGTGAAAACTCTAAATTTCACTTTTGAGCTTGTTAGTCACATCCCAAAGTTTGAGTTGGTGTTGCTCAAGGGTGAGAATTCGTTCTCCATCCCAAACATCATAGTGGGGACATTAACAAGAGTTTAAGGCGTTCTTGATTTAAAAAGAGATCAGATGCTGTATTGTTATTGTTCATAGCTGGGTTCTAAATATTATATTTCACTGTAAACTCAAAGTGTACCTGGCAGGGAGAACCAGTTTTGTTGGGACAATGTGTGTAATACATTGTATCCCTCAATATTGTGAGGCCCAGGGGCCTGAAGTTTCTGAGTGTTGGATTGCCTGTTTTTGCTTCTCTCAGTGAGAAGCCTTTTTCCAGATACTACGTCTGAAAAGCAATTCCTAATAAAAATATATCAATTTTTACTGAAAATTGTGAAATGGAGAAAAAGCGTAGTGTTTTTTTACATTCAAGCATCGTTATAAGGGAGTTTTGTTAAGTAAATCCCCAATTCAAGATCTAGACTTACAACAAATTGGGGATTCAGTGGTAGGTTAGTTATTTTGGCCCAATAAGGTTCACTCGCCTCATAGATCGGGTTTGAACCCTAAACTAGGACGTATAATGTCATTGGGAATTGTCCCCAGTAAGGGCTTAGCTATTTGACTGACTTGATTTAAATTCCCATCATTGACCTCATCTAAATATCCCATTCAGGTTGGAATTCTGAAAGACAGCAAGACGTTAAAGGATCACCTGAAACGCCTGAATGTGGCTTTTACCAGTCCATAAGAGAACTTTAAGCTAAAGAAAGCAATTGCTCATTTCTGAAGTTTTAATTGGATTACTTGGGAATGAAGTGACCAAAACGAAATTAAGCTTCAACAAGGTAAAGCTGAAGCTAATGTCAAGGTGTTTTCCCCCAAGTGCATGATAGATGTCCTGGAAATCTTGGCATGGTGGGATAAGAAGCCGATTTGTGCCAACCTTTGAAGACATTGCTAAGCTGCTTAGGCACTTAATTTACAAAGTTTACTATTCAGGTGGAAATAAAAGCAGGAGGATACCTTAAGCCAGCTCAGACAAAAGGTGATGGAAGCGCAACCTTGGTATACCCAGGAATTGCAAAGACCTTTTACATATACAAATATTCCAGCGATGTGGGCTGTTTGCCATCTTAGTGCAAATGGACAAAGAAGAGTGGATAATCTTATAGATTTTTAAATAAAGACTTTTACCAGAGCAGAAAAATATATGGTTACAGATCATGAGTGCAAAGAAGTGATCAGAGATCTAAGCCACTTCCAACTATTGTTTAAGGCGTACACTTTAAGATAAGTACAGCCATGCCGGTCATATTCTGGAGGTTTTCCCAAAAATGAACCCTTTGACAACCAACAATTCAGGCCAATTATTCTCCCAATGCTTGAACTAATACTCTAGTTCTTACCTTAAAACCTATTGTTGGATTTTGGGTGTAATAGATGCTCGCTTAGTGCTTATTCACCTATAACCTAACAATGGGGGGTTGATACCGCTTGAATAATTAAAACACTTACACTAAAAACTTAAGAAAAATTTGGTTTTTAGAAATTTTTAGGCGCCTAACAGTGGTAAAAAAGAGTATATCATTAATAAATCGATCAAGATATTTAAACATCAAGGCTTAACGTTCATAAAGCTTATGAATTTCCAAACTTAGTAATATGTGATTTTAGTATATTGAGGCTCAACAAAATCATATACCTGGGACTGAAAGATGGATGTGGAATCATTATTGGCCAAAATGTACTCATGAGGTAATGCTTTTATAAACTTCAGCCAATCCCTGTTTGAGAAATTTATTGCACCTTGGGGGATCCCCACCAAGCCTACAAAAGGGGGTGGTCCCCGTGTAGGTGCTTTAAAGGACCTGATTGTGGCTAAGAAGTACCTCCTGATGGTCGCCCCAGGTTCCATCACATAGAATAATCCGACTGCTCAATTTTATAATTAGTTCTCATGCAGGATTCAAAATGGTATTACCCCAATTTTCAGGGTTTCACTGAGAATCAGCCAGGATCTTTTAGCTGACAAGATCTTTATCTAAATCAAAATTAATCTCATTAGTATCAGAGACTTTCAAATGTCCAACATTTCCCCTTGTTGGCTGATTTTGCCTTGAAACATTCTCATCCTGTAGCCTGGAGGGCAAATGTCTGACACCTATTGCAACTACATGGCTTGGGCTGGTTATGTTAACATCAATTCAATCTGTATATTCTATTAAAATCTTGGGCCAAATACACTTGCAGATTCAGGCTGATTGCTGCTACACCAAAGCTTGGCAATTAGTCTCAACTCATCAAGACCAATCTTATTAAATAGTATATGAAATTGTTCAGGAATTCACCTGAAGATAATTTCTACTGATCCCATGGACAGATAGACATAGAAACGAAATCAATTTACCACTATAGAGCTAAACTTGTATGGCAATATTCTTATTAAGCACAATAGCACTTGCACATGGACCACTCAAATGGGAGTACCTAGTACTACTGAAAGAGGTCTGCTGACATCCTGATTAGAGGTACATCATCTACTTTAATTTGATGCAGAAATCTAACAAAAGATGTATTTCATCAGCAGTATGATGAAACTGAAATCAAAATAATCCTAGGAAAATTTTGCATGTTCTTATTGCAATTTTTATCCAGGAAATTCTTTTAATTTTGAGATTATTTTGCCACCAATAAACATAGCAATAGGTCTCATTTTTATCTGTTCAAAGCCAACTTGAGGTGGAAAATAATCTGTTAAAATTGCGTGCTTAATTGTGGTCAGAATATACCCTAGAGGTATAAATACCAGCGCCTGGCCTAATAATTAATTATCAAATAGGTATCATCTAATAAAGATATTTTATTTTATCTCTTTCCTAGCTTTTTATCAGAATCTTTTCTTTGTAGAAGTGTCGATAAGCTGGAAGTTCCAAATCACATGCTTGTAACTGTACCTGCCCTTGAAAGAATTTCCCAATTAAAAAGTGAAAATTAAGCCCAAAATTGACCAGAAGTTTCAGGGCTAATTTAGTACTACTAGTAAATTCTGAATGGTTCAAATACTGTAAGCCACTGGCAAAATTGAGGATCGTTCAGATGAACTTTATCCCTTATTAAGCTTGTAGGAATCTGATTATCAAGCGAGCGATCTTTGGGATTTGACAATGCCTCAAAAAGTTGGTTGGTTAACATATGAGTTCCAAAAGAGAGACTTTCAAAATGGGATGTTCAATTGTAAAGCTACTTTTTTGAGATCCTGCAATGGGAAAGAGAAACATGGACATTGATGACTTCTTATTATTACTCATTTTCAGTTATAAACCCAAAAGAGTAAAAGGATCTATGACCTTTTATGAAAACTAGAGGAATAATGGAAAGCAGAAGAGTATGCAAGAAAAGAATAAGATGAAGAGCTGTTCCATAGGGATGATATTCTAATGTGGACATATTTTGAACAAGTTTAGGAAAATGGTCATTATATGTGAAGCCTTGCAAACAAATGGTAATAATTATAGAAATACAACATTTAGTAGGCCACAGAAGTCTGCAGAAGACATACCACTATAACAATGAGAGATTCTACTAGGAGGCAACATTGGACGACATCATAAGGCTCTGAATTAAGTGTTGAATGCGCCCAATATAAGCACTCCTAAAGAAGTTTGAGTTTCAGCTTTTCCTCTCCCTGAGCGCTCTTCCACAAATTCTCCTTTGATGTTGTTAGACTATCCTTGAAGTCATCCAATGGGAAACAATTTATTAATGTAGTGATAGGTCACTTTAACAAGTGGACAAAAGCAATTAAAAAGACATTTACTAAAGTATACCATGAGATTCCTCTACAGCCAGGTCATTACTCGCCATGGATGCCCTCAGATAAAGCTTTCTGATAATAGATGGAATTTCAATCAGATGTTATGAGACACCTGATTACTTAGTGGGAGTCAAGCAGCAGCTCTCAATGTCATACACACAAACTACCACTTTAAGTATGTAAAGAGTACTTGAAACCCTTATGTAAGGCCTCAGATGCCTGCCATAAAGCTGGGCAGAGGTGTGCATCCCTTTAGAATCAAAAACGCTCCAAACCAAAAGACCTTGCCCCTCACCCAGATCTCTCACCTATGGCATTTCTGTCATGCGCACATGACATAATAGTGGGGACCAACCATAAAGATAAGGCTGGGCGCCTGGAGGCCCAAAAGGTGAAGCTACAGGGCCTCCCAGACCTGAAGCACACCCTATACCAGCGCTGGGTAAGAGCAAAATATGCCCAGGTTGGTCCTAGTGGGGTGCTGAGTCCCAGCCCCTGACGTTAAACCAAGTGTTAAAACAAACTGTCTACTAAATAAAGGTGGACAGTTTGGTTTGGTTAGTCAAAGAACGGGGATTTAAAGCCCAATTCATCACAAAATAACGCGCTTGGGTCAAATCCAACTTCAATCGATCACTCAAGTGAAGTCAGTTTCAGCTATTCTACTAGCTTGGATAGCAGTATTGCCCTATTGGTGAGTCGCCGCTTGGGCCCACTGGGGCATAACCCCAATTTTCCCATCCAAGCTTAAATACATTTACCCCGAGCAAAAATCCTTGTTGGTCAACTTTGCAAATAAACCTTTTCCCATTTATAATATTTTACAATTTTATGATATTCTAATCACTCCTGTGCGCAAATCTCTTCAAGGAGGTCTCACGTTCCGTTACCCTTGCCATTGGAGGGATCTTTCAGCTCTCAACTTGTGCACCATTTGTTCGCCCAGGTTCCCTCCAACCTGGGTCACATAACCCTTTCTGATATGTGCATCGCGCCACTTCTAATGATGTTTTTATCATAAAACTAGCTTTTCTATGCCTAAGCTGTTATTGCTCCAGCACCCTCTGTTGGGCTCTAAAGACTTTGGCACTAACAGCTAGTTACCTGACGTGGGCCTTGTGCGCCATGCACTACCACGCTAGGAACAGGAGAGTTATAGACATTATCCTTACATTATTCAGCCAACCAATTTTTCTTATGTGCACAAACTTTTTCCGTGTGGAACTTTTCCAAAGTGGAAACAAAGGCCATCGGATGTGGGCTCTGGCTGTCATTAGCCGCACCGCTGTTTCCTCTTTTTCCCAAAGGTTGGAGCAACTTGGCGTTATTTTGGTTGCCTCCAACTGGAAAGTATCCACCCTTCATGTTCATAGATGGTGGATTTGGACACTTCGATGTCTGAAAGTCATGATTCCCCCAACTTTCCACTGAATCAATTAAATTTCATTCTGAGAAACGAGTTTCCCTTCGCCGGTGCATTCAGAAAATGCCAGCAAAATCAGAACAGATGGGCCTGGGGGTGTTGGCCTTAGATAACATTGGGCATTCTGTTGCAGATCAAAGGATATGGTCATTCGTGTCAGAAAACGTGTTTTATAATGGAAACCTGGTCTCTACCTCTGAACCATTTATTAGTTCATATAGCTTGGATGAGGACCCTATTCTGGTATATCAAATTACCCCTAAGAGCCCACGGTTGACCTCTACCATGATTTGGTGCACTCAGGAAGTGGAAAAGGCATTACGTTTAAAATATAATCAAGTATATGCACCTGCAGAAGGAATGGTGGGGTATGTGGCCTCAGTATTAAGAGTAGCCAAATATCCCTCCCCCTTTTTTGATTCCAAAACCAATTCTGTTGACATGCTTGAGCCAGAAGAAGAAATTTTTGGTGAAGTGTTGTCATTGTTTTCCCTAAATAAAGACCATTCTGGGTATTTTATATTTGACTGCCACCCTCTCCTCTCCTTTAGGGAAGCTCGCCACTACTATTTTGGCGGATACTGGCGCCTCTGGAAACTATATGTACCAATACTTAGCCGATTACCTTGGACTGAGCTACTTGCCAGGTGATATGGTTAGGGGAGGGGCGTCCCAAGGTATTACCACTATGAAGATCATTAGACAGTGGAAAATTAGGTTGGCAAGTACCACATGTCTGATTACTTCAGTGCAATCAAAAACCTCCTATTCCCTATCATTTTAGGTGTGAAGTGGTGGCGTAAGTTTGACGTTAGAACTAACCTGAAGGAGAATACCCTGTCCCTCACCATGAAGAATGGTCGCACACTTGTTGTGCCTTTGTTGGAAGAAAACGCTCCAGGAAAATTGCCCCATTGGCCCCACCGTCTCCCTTGTCGCCTTGACTCAATGAAGAAGCCCTCAGTGGAAGTTCCTATACCTTCTTGTTTGGAGGGTTTGGAATCCTCTTTTGATGCAGCATCTGCCAACGCGCTCATGAACACTCTGAGTTTGATTGTGACTTCAAGCTCATGGTGGATCTGGAGCATATCTCTTCCCCTATTTACCCATTGACTGTCCGGGAGGAGGAGGCGTTGGATGTGTGGGTAAAGGAACAGTTAGCCAAGGGTGCGATTTTTCAGCGTACCTCCCCTGTATACTCCCCCCTACTCTTTGCAGAGAAGTCTGATGGTACCTTACGCCCCTGCGTAGACTATGGTAACCTTAAAAACGTTACTGTACCAGACCTCCATCCCTTTGGATTCACAGATTGCACGTTATGTGGAGAAGGCGAAGGTCTTCTCCAAGTTGGATTGCCTCAACTCATTCAATCAGATCCGGATTAAAAAGGGACAAGAGTGGTTGACCACATTCCATACCAGAAAAGGTATCTTCCTTTTTTGGGTCATGCCTTTGGGCTTAAGAATGCCCCTGCTATCTTTCAACGCCGCATTGATGCAGCGTTGGGGGACCTGTTAAGGGTATGCGCGGTCGCCTACATGGATGATATCCAGGTGTTTTCCCCTGATCAGGAGTACTATGCAGTTCACCTTCAGCAAGTGGTGGAGCGGTTAAATGCAGTTAGCCTCACATTGAGTTTCAATGTGTTAGTTCTTCAAGTCCCAGATCACGTTTCTGGTCAACGTCGTGTTTGACCAGGGACACATGATTACTCCAGACAAGGAGAAGGCGATTTGTGAGTGGCCTACCCCCACCTCAGTTAAGGAATTAAGGAGCTTTTTGGGGACGTGCACATTCCTCAAGAAGCTTACTCTTAATCTATCTGAGGTGGCGGCTCCCCTATACAAGGCTAGCGGTGCCAAGGTGCTTCAGTGGTCCCCCACTTTGGAGGATGCTTTCCAAGTAGTGAAGTGCACCCTGTTACATACAACCGTTCTTCGCCATGTCGACCTTTCAAAGGAGTTCATTGTGTTGACTGATGCCTCCAACTTTGCCATAGTGACCGCCTTGTTACAAGTAGGCGTAGATGGTATTGAGCATCCAGTGGGATATTTTTGAGGAAAATTTCTTTTCCAGAGTTGAATTACGCCGTTTATGATAAGGAATTACTGGCAGTGGTAGAGGCGCTGACATATTGGCGTCACCACTTGCTCGGCTCATCCCAACCTTTCCAGGTATGTACAGACTACCGTGCCTTGCTGTACTACCGCGCTCTCCATGTCTTAACCTCACGGCAGACCTGGTGGCATTAGACCCTTGCCCAATTCGCATTCACATATGAGTTCACCAAGGGAAAGGATAATGGATTGGCGGATGCTTTGATCAGCAACCCTGCTTTATCACCTAATCCCAAGGATGTAGAAGTTCGCAACAGCCAGGTGATGATTCCTCCAAGCAAAATTCTGCCTCAATGAACCTCTCCCTTGGCCAACGGGACAGCACTTGCACCTCTGGAAAACAAGGAGGATTTTGGTATGTTCAGGAAGTTAGTCCTTACTCATCTGCTGGCAGCAGAATATACTACGTTACTTGCTAAGTGTGAGTTGAATCAAGAGGATCTCTCCAGGGGCTACCACGTGAAGGATGAGATGATGTGGTTTCAGGGGCGCCTATGGGTTTCTGCTGAACCGCTTCGCCTGGAAGTCATCTGGGACCATAATGATAGACTTACCATTGGTCATCCTGGTAAAGCAAAGACCTTAGAGTTAATCCGGCGCACATAAAATTGGAAGAGCTTGCCTGCTCAGGTGGGGCGGTACTGCAAGGAATGTTTAGTCTGCAACCAAATAAAGCCAAATTGTCAACCTTTGGCGGGGTTTTTGGTACCTGTCCAGAAAGTTGAAGGGCCCTTGACTTCCCTCTCGGTGGATTTTAGAGTAGAACTACCTGTCTCAGATGGTACAATGCCATCATGGTGGTGGTGGACCAGTTTACATAGTTCGCCCACTTCATTCCTTGTAGAACTACAATAACCGCGGCTGAGATGGCCAGGCTTTTCTTCATGCATGTGTTTGCAATCCATGGAGTTCCCCAAGAGATCATCAGTGACAAAGGGCCCCAGTTTACCTCTGTCTTTTGGGAAGAGTTGTGTAAGACTCTTCAGATTCGCCCTTGCTGTTCAACTGCCTATCATCCTCAATCAGATGGGAAGACTGAACGAGTGAACCAGTGCTTGGAACAGTTTCTGCGGTGTTACACCGCTGCAGATCATTCAGATTGGGCTTCTCACCTTCCCATGGCCCAGTTTAGCTACAACAATACCTTGCACTCTTCGATTAGCTGTTCCCCGTTTTTCGCCAGCCATGGCTTTAACCCCGCCTTAAATATGGAGCCCAGCTGTGGGTCGAAGGTTGAAGCGGTGGTGGGCTTTGCCAAGACAAAAAGAAGGTCCACCAGGGGGTTTCCACAAGCTTGGAGGCGGTCTATGAAGGTATATAAGGATAATGCTGATGGGAAGCGCTGAGTGGGTCCTGCATACAAGAAAGGGGATCTCGTGATGCTTGATGCTTGTAACATCCCAATCAAGCAGCCATATAAGAAGCTGGGACCAAAGAGGATTGGCCCCTACCGCGTTGTTAGAAAGGTGGGCCATGCCTCATACCAGCTAGATCTCCCCCCTCATTCTGGATCTTCTCTGTGTTTCATGAGAGCAAGTTGACATTGTTTGAGGGCCCCCCACCAGAAACTCCTGAGGCCTATCTCGTGGATGGGGCTCCAGATTGGGAGGTGGAAGAAATAGTTGCCTCACGCCGCGTTAAACGAAGACTTGAATACCTGGTATCCTGGAAGGGCTTTGATGCTGAAGAAAACAGTTGGGTACCAGCGCGTAACTGTGTGCATGCCCAAGATCTGATTGACGCCTTCCACCAGCGTTTCCCCCCAGGATGCTGGATCCCAACCTAAACTGACCGTCGCCACCATGAAGTTGGCCCCTGCCCACAAGAACTTTCCCTGGCACAAGCCCCTGGAGGGAGGGTTGAGCCCCGTTGGGAGGAGAGGGTAATGTCATGTGCACATGACATAATAGTTGAGGCCAACCCTAAAGATAAAGCTGGGCGCCTGGATCCCAAAAGGTGAAGCTACAGGACCTCCTAAACCTGAAGCACACCCTAGACCAGCGCTGGGTAAGGGCAAAATATGCCCAGGTTGGTCCTAGTGGGGTGCTGAGTGCCCAGCCCCTGACGGCAGCCTAAGTGATAAAACGAACTATCTACCAAATTAAGGCGGATGGTTTGGTTCAGTTAGTCGAGGAATGGGGTTCAAAACTGTTCCTCCTATGAAATAACGCGCTCAGGTCAAATACAACTTCAGTCAATAACTCGAGTGAAGTTGGTTTCAGCTATTTTACTAACTCAGATGGCAGTATTGCCCTATTGGTGAGTCGCTGCTTGGGCCCACTGCGGCATAGCCCCAATTTCCCCATCTAAGCTTAAATACAATTTCCCCAAACAACATTCCTTGTTGGTCAACTTTACAAATAAACCTTTTCCCGTTTATGATATTTTAAAATTTTATGATATTCTGATTGCTACTATGTGTGGACCACTTCGAGGAGGTATCGTGTTTCATTACCCTTGCCATTGCAAGGACCTTGCAGCTCTCAACTTGTACACTGTTTGTTCGCCCAGATTCCCTCAAACCTGTGTCACTTGACCCTTTCCAATATGTGCACCGCGCCGCTTCTAATGGTGTTTTTATCATATATCTGCTTTTCTGTTCCTAATCTGTTATTTCTCCAGCACCCTCTGCTGGGCTCTAATGACTTTGGCACTAACGGCTAGTTCCCTGACGTGGGCCTTGTGCGCCGTGCACTACCACGCTGGGAACAGGAGAGTTATAGACACTTCCTTACAATTTTTGGATGAGACTGGGTGGCTGCTGCACCTCCCTGTTTGTTACACATTATTTCACATTTAATCCTCAGCACAGGCCCATTTAAGTCTTTAAGAGCTGATTTTTATTTCTAAAAGCAAAAACTTTGTATAAATTTATAAAATATCATAACTCTTACTGGCAAAGTCCTATGCCTCTCCCCCAGCAGGTGGTAAAATCAGTGACCAACCATAAATGAAGAGCGTGATCAAGAAGTCAACTTTAAGTAAAAAGTACAATAAAGTGCCAAAAAATGATTGAACTCAACACTCCCTTCCAGAATTTCAAAATAGCGAAACAAACATCAGAATCTGGGGAAAACGGCCTAATAATAGCCTAAAAGTCAGATAACATATCAGAGTCAAATCTTCATTAATAATGGTAATTTTTAGGATTTGAAATCAGAAATTGAACCCTGTTACCATGGTTCAGCTTATCAACTTCCCTCCCCATCCCACCATAAGACCCATCACCTTGATAATGGTATGATGTTATGTTTGTTTTACTTAAGTTTCAATTATATTTATTTAACATATTTTTATGTAAATTAACTTTACTTAGGATATTTCATAATAAGACTATTTTGGTAGATAGTTATTGGGTTGGCCCCTTTCCATCTCCCTACCCAACAGGACCAAACAACAAATTAGACCAGCGGTGATTTTTGTACTGTGGCTGCTCCTGTGGGTATAGCACACCCGCAAAGGAAGCCAGGTCTTTCTTTAACACTCTTAATTCCTAACATTATAACCTTGCCCAACTATATATAAGTGAAGCTGTTTTGTTCATTATCTCTTGAGCTTGTATGCCTCTCTCACCAACTCAAGTCTCTTCCTCTTAAAAGTGCTCCTTTACTGTTGTTCACGGATTACTATTGTTAATCTCATGCAGCAGGCCATATTAGCTAGTGCAGCTTAACCCACAATCCCTTTGTCTCCCTCACTTCACTGTAAGCAGTCAGAGGTTAAGGCTCCTCTTTGTTTGCTTATGTTAAGCCACATCCAGTTGTTGAAATTTGACAAAAGGGGAGAAACAAGAAAAAGAGTGGTGAATGTCAGTATAGAGGAGATGAATTCCACGCTCTAGACTTTTGCTTTTCTGTCCCTAAAAATGCCAAAAGTGTAAAAAAGTAATTGAATATGCAGTTAAACACTTACAACTAGGGCTTATATTACACATTGAGGCCTACCCTACCCTCTCTAAGGGGTCTGAAGGAGCTATAATGGTTCATTTGAACCAGTCACACACTAAATTATCATACCACCCCACTTTATGCAAACGACTCTTTGGGGATGGTTGCAATTCACATAGACTTGCAGTCCAGCTATTATTCCTACCATATCACACTTGTCAATCATGTAGAGGAGAAGTGTCATGTGAGTACAGTTTATGAGGATCTTTTTAAATGTGTGTCCCTTATCAGACTCTGTTGATCCTGAGTCTTCACCTTTGTCTTACGCTTGGGCAGCAGCTATGCTACTGTTAAATCTGAGAATCAATCACTTGTTTATTAAAATCCTGCATATATAAATGGGAAGAAGTTTGGCCAAAATATCCCAAAATTTTGGAGAGTTTTTCAGCATATTGACCATTTGGAAGTTTGCTATGCTTAGATAAAATCATATAATTTTTCTGGTCTTCTTGGGTTAATTTGTCCAATAAAATTTAAGAACTTCTACTGCCGCAGGAAAATATGCAAGCTGTTGAGTTTTGTCCTAACAGCTTGTCAACATACTTAATAGTACCAACTATGATAAGAACCAGATAAAAGAGAGTTAATAAGAAAATGATAATCTTATTTAGATAAGAAATTTTTATTATTATTTTAGCCTTTTACACATGGCCAGGGGCCAGTATTTATACCTCTTGGGCTTCTCCTGAACATATCTCAAGCATGCAATTTTTTACATATATTGTTTTTCACCTCAGTTCAGCCAAGAAGTGATACAACACTGGTCTTTTTTCTGGATCTATTGGTAGCAAAATACTTTCATAATGCTGAAAGTTTAAGATACAAAAATCACAACTCAAATGTGCAAATTGTCCTAGTATCATCTGAAATTGAGTTTCTTCATATAAATAGAAAAATACAATTATTGGAATAATTGGCGCCAATTACAGTTTAATAACATACCCTAATTGGGAAGTCAGCAGGCCTCTTAGTAGACACCAGGTATAAATTTCAGGCTGTTTTATAAATTGCTTTCGTGCTGATTATAAGCATCAAGATACAAAATTTGCAATAAAAAGTAAAGCTAATTGTGATAATTAGGTGCAAACTTATAAGTTCTATTAGACCATTATATTTTTAGTGCTGAATTTAGTATTGATCCCAGGCAATTTCTTGAGTATTGTATAGATTTTATGCAAGGCTGCTTGTAAAGGTTTGCCAAATTCATTTATTGTAATTAGCCATAATTAATTGTCTTTTTGAAAGTACTTTTGGTTGAGTTGGCCACCAAAATCTATTATTTTTCCTCATTTGACTAGAATATAGGTCCTGAGACTACCAATTAGTTTGTAATAATTGTCAACAGACAATTCTATCCGCATCTATGTCACTTGTTTTCAGCATAAATTGCCAATGGATTTAAAGCATGATTCCTCTCTCTTAAAGAGAAAACTATACTTATAGAATTATATTTCTTATTTTCTATATTATAAATTATATATTTAGTTTTTTGTATTCTTTTTTTATTATTTATGCTTTTACTTTAACTTATTAATTTATTTTGCAATTCTAGTATTATATATGTATTTTTTAATTGTCCAACTTATTAAATCTCTTTATAAACTTCCCTGGACATGGTTGTATATGCTGGGCCTAACTTCTTTGATTGTATAAGTAGATAGAGAAGTTTTATTAATAGTCTTAACTGGGCCTACACAGATATTATCTAACTTTTGTAATTGCTCTGATCCATGGGTGTTGCAAAAAAGATCCTTATCGCCTATTTTAAACTCAGCCAAATTGTAATGTTTCTGCATATCTTTATCATGTCAGTCCTTTTTTATATCAAAACTGTTGTCAAAGGCTTGAGATTCTAAATTTTTAGGGTATCATCAAGATTCTCAACATATTGAAGATGATGATTCTTGTCAGGATCATCTAGGAGCAATTATAGTAGCAATGGTAGGGCAGGATTTCTTCCATATAACAACTGAAAAGTTGAAATCCTGTTAGATGAATTATAAGAGATATTGTAGGCAAACAGAACTGAACTTAGATAGGTGCTCCATTCATTCAGTTTGTTCAAAGTTAGTTTTTTGCTGATATTCACCAATGTAATATTTTCTCGCTCAACCATACCATTGGTTTTGGGATGATATGGAACGTAACTAACGCCTCTTACTCTTTATAACTGTATAAACTTGGTGAGGACATTGGTTGTAAAATTAGTTTTGTATATATAAGTATGATCTGCAAACACCCATGCTTGTGATGGATGTTTTCAAGAATAAAATTGGATGATATTGCTACTCTTGATTTCAGGTAGATGGCAGATAAAGTTTAGACTGGTCTTCCAGTTGGAATGCAAGAGCCCTAAAAAGGCGAGCCAGAATTCCAGAGGCATTGCCGCTCAAATGACGTTTAAATAGGCTGTGAAATAAGTAACAATGGAGTGCCAATGGGTCACCAATGTAAGAAGCAACCCAATAAAAACCCTAGATGTTACACCCTCAGGGCCAATGGGATGGGGCATAAGGAGTTGCAAGGCTTAAGAAACATCCATAAAGGCCTTGACACAATAGGCCCAAGTGACTATGGTGGGGATCAAAGCTAATACTATGAAAGGGACAACCAGTCAATATGTGGGCAGCGGGGCGACATTGCAAATGTCATGGGGGGCTTTGCAAGAAAAATCAAACTTTAAAAAATAAACTTGAGCATGGAAAGATTTTTATTGTAATTAAAAATAAGAAAATCAACTGTCAATTTTCTCATTGTGTTATGACTGTTTAAATAGATGATTAATTTGAGTATTAACTTAGGAAAAGGCAGGATCAGGGACCATCAAGATCTGACCTAACCCAGTATACCTTGGGAGATGGGGGAGAAAAACGAATTTTCTGAACTGACTTTGAAATTATTGGTGGTGGGCCAAGTCGCTGTCAGTTCATCCACAGATGCCCGAGTTGCAGATTTTCTGTGGTTCCACCAACTGGTGTGACGGTGTCACACCTGACAGGCAGCAGGAACTCCCAAGGCCACCCCACATAGGGGCAGTCTCAAGAGGTCAAGAACGGGTTCAGGGCGCCCAACACACCCGCACCCTGTCGCTCTGGCATCCATTTGACCAAGCAGGAAATATTGTATGAATATTTTGATGTGTACATGGAGGGTTTCAAACTGTCAGCTACAATTTACCAATGACCCAATGTCATCAGCAAGATTTGCCAAAGATTCAAAATTTGATGCTATGTTTTCCAAAAGTAAGCACCAACACGCTTTGTTGACAAGGGTTTAGGGTTTTCAGTCTTTAATGCCAAGGCTAATTGCTCTAAGCTTTATTTGAACCTTTCATCCCAAGCAAATTCTGACTTCCCAATATTTTGGCATAAATTCCCTTGATTTGCCATACAAATTTGGCCAAAGTCAATGCTGGACAGGTGTCAGGGTCCTTAAATGGTAAGCTGTTACCCAACGCTCGTCCACCACATGGGCGAGTCGCCCTGGGAGATGAGAGGGGCATCTTTCCTTCAAGGCCCCTTTTTTGAAGTGAATGAGATGCCACCTGGTCCAAGAAGATGGGGTGCTCCCCCAGACTAACATTACCCTTCCCTTTTGCTTAAGGGGGAGCACCACCACTGGGTAATTGATCAAGATCCACATTCTTGTGGGCCTTGGGTAATTTGATCGCCATTATCATAAAATTTTTGGGGTATGATGGGGAGCATCTGGGTGGGTGGCATGAAAATTCTCAATGAGCTCCGAGCACTTGGCACAGTCCCATGTGCCAACACAGCTATAATCATAGGCCGGATAGCCTTTCCATGTGACTAAGTATTGAAATGACTGTTGTGATTTTTGGGAGGCCAGGATGCCTTCAACTTCAGCTTCCTCAGCTCTCTTAATCACAATGGGCTCTGGGTCTGAAGGTTTCACCTCCTTGAATGGCGACAACTGAAACACATGGAAGACTGGGTGTTGATTCCATTGGGGTGATAAATTAAAATGGAAGGCGCCATTTCCAAAATGCTCTTCCACCAGATTGGGACCTGAGTGCTTTCTGGCAGCTTTACATGATGGCACCTGCATGTGCAAGTGGTGTGTGCCAAGCATAACGTGGGATCCTTCCTTTCTTATATGCTCTGGGAGCCGTTTCTGATCTGTAAACCGTTTATAATAACTTATTGCCTTAGTTAAGTTCTCCCAAACCAAGGACTGCGTAGCCTAAATGTGCTGTGCATTTAAAGCTGAAGCTGGTACCTCAGGGCAGAAGAACGCTTCAACCAAGAATGAAGGGTTATACCCCAAGGTAACCTCATATGGGGGGAAACCCATGGACGCATGTGTTTATTTGTTATATGTGAACTGAACAAGGGGATGGTCATCCGCCCAGGTATCCTGAGAGGCTGCAGTGTAGAACATCAGGTACTGTTCCAGGATCTGATTGACCGCTCAGTTGGCCATCCAACTGTGGATGGTATGCAGTGGAACAACATAGTGTTATCTTCAAGATCGCCAAGAGCTCATTTCAAAACCGCGCCATAAATTGGGGCCTGTGGCCGCAGACAATCTCCTAAGGGAGTCTGAACATCAAGAACACATGGCACATGAAGAGATGTTCAGTTTCTTTGGAAGTAATGGCGGAGGAGCAGGGGATAAACAAGAGAAATTTAGTGAAGCGGTCTTTAACCACCATGACTGCTGTGAATCCCTAAAAGCTGAGTATCTCAACAATAAAGTCCACAAACACCAAATTATGGCCCTTCAGCTTGCCGCAAAGGATTTAAGAGACCATTTTTACAAGATTGGTCTGATTTGGCCCATTTGCAAGCTTCAAGTTCATGGTCCATGCTTGGACAACTTTTGACAAGCACAGTCAATTATAGGTACGCTTGATTAAATCAACGGACTTCTTATTCCCTGGGTGACTAACTGCGGGAGGATCATGATGAGTCTGAATTACTTCAGCTCGAAGGAGGGGAGGGACCCATACTTGTGACCAAAATTGGATGAGCCCCTTTGCCAAAGAATACAAGGAATGTTTTGAAGTGGGGAGGGACAACCACTCCAAGAGGTCCACCCCTTCTGTACATGCCATTAGCGCTAATAAGACCCACAAAATCTAGGGCTTGTCCAGAGCTAAATATGCTGTTAAAACTACAGGTGGAACGATGGTCAAGCTTTGGGTTTGGGTATTGCCCGAAATGAGATCTACCTCATCTGAGTCAGCTGGGCAAAGTGCAGGGTTGCGGCTTAGATAATTGGAAAGGACGTTTAATGCTCCTTTCAAGAACTCATATTTGAACTTAAAACTTCACAAATCCCAGTAGGTGAGGGCCTTCCAATGTGCCAACTTCTGTGGCTTGTGGAAGTAAAGAAGATCTTGGTGGTCCACTTGCACAGCCACTTCATGCTGAGCGCACTGCAAAAGATATCATCATCTGTTCATGACCTAAGCCATGGCTGCCAGATCCTTGTCGTAGATGGCCCAGGATTGCTCAGTGGGAGAGAACTTGCAGGAAGAATAAGCCACTGGGTGTTCCAACCAATAGTGCTCTTGGAGAAAGACAGACCCTACCATGGCGGAAGATGCATCACATGCTATGATATAGGGTTTGGAGGGATCCGCGTGCTTAAGGATGGGGGAGACAGAAAACCTCTTTAATTGCCATAAATGCCTTCTGGCACTTGGCATACATCGAAAGGGAACGTTCCTGCCTGTGAGTGGGTGGAGTGGGGCAGCTAGCTGAGAGAGCGCGGGATAGAATTTTTTAGGATTGTGATAGTACCCAAGAAGCTTCTCAGTTCCTTTTGAGTCGTTGGAGTTGGCCATTCACGGATAGCACCCAGTTTGATGGGCGGAATGATGTACCCATCTTTTATGAAAAGATTTCCCAAAAATGTGACTTCCTCTTAATAAAATTCACTTCTTAATGGCTTAACAAACAAGCCAGCCTTATGCAAAACATCTAAACCCGCCTATTGTCCTTTGCAGGATGTCCAGGGGAGGTAGAGTGTACCAGTATGTTGTCAATATATGCAACTTCGCAAGTGCACCAGAGATCACCTAGCACAATATTTATCATCCTTTACAATGTTGTGGGCGCATTTTCAAGCCCAAAAGACGCCATCAAAGTTGAGAAATGCCCCGTCTTTTCCATATAGCTAAGCCATTCCTGAATTTCTTTCAATTGAATTTTATTAAAGTGTTAATAAGATCGAGTTTTTGAAAACACCTGCGACTTAGCAATTGCTTGGCCAATTGTCTGTTCCAATGGCAGTAGGTAAAGGTCGTGGACCATAATTTTGTTAAGGTGGCCATAATTTATCCAGGGACAAAGGGAACCATTCGCCTTCTTGGCAAAGACAATGGAAGAGGCCACAGGTGATGTCTCTGAACAACCAACTATCTTGAGCATGTCATCCAACAAGATATTGAGGGTAAACTCCTCCTCCGCTGTATGTGGGCACATTGGGCATTTTATGTTCATGACCTCTACTGTAGTTTGATACTTTTTGTCAAAACTCCATATGTGGTGGAAGGCAATTAACCTTTTTGGAATAAAAATGCTCTGATAGCCCATCAACACAGAGGGGAAATTTTGTGGAAGACCTACAGGAGATACAAGGGTTTGAACTGATCCACGGTTTTGAGCCATGTTAAGGGTATCCAATTAAGGGAACTCGCCCTCCACCTGACTATTTAAAATTAAAGCATTTAAGATTCCAAGTGAATTTTCACATGTGCTGACGCCACCAATCCACACTTAAAATCACTGGAAACATTAGGTAAGGCTTTGCCGAGAAGTGATTGCAAAAACTAAACTGGTAAACCAAGAAGGGTGCTGGGCGCCTTACTTTGTAGGATGGTTGGGAGGCCGACAAGGCGACCAACACTTCTGGTCATAGGTCCAAGTCATGATCCAGATGCTGGGCCAACTCCAGACTCATGATGTTGCTCGCTGCTCCAGTCTCAACCAAGGCCTCAAAGGAAACCTGGTGTGCTCAATACGAATTTTCATTGGTAGTAAAAAGAATGAGTAATACTGTTTATTGCTGGATGAGGTTATTTCTTCAGACTTAGACAAGATCGCAAAGACAGGTGAGCTGGAGCAAACCAACTTGGGCGCTGGGGCGGCGTCAGTATCAGAAACCAATCAGGATATTGATCCAATCTAAAGAACAGAACCTAAGACCTGGTCAACAGATCCAATCATGAAGTTTCTATTTTGAGGGTGGACAAAGGGGAAAGTAGAGGGTAGAGGAACGATTCAAACAAGAAAGAATTCCTCCAAAGCCATCTGGGTGCTGCTTATAAAATTAGCAATTGACTAGACAGACAACTGAAGGCAGGCTACTGACTGAGCATTCATGTAAAAGATGATAACCACTGCTTCGCCCATATTGGTGAAGAGGGCAGAAATGGCCAGAAATAATGGCGGTCAATTATGTCTGGGAGACGGCAGATAAAGTTTGAGACTGGCCTGCCAGTCAGAATGCAAAAGTCCCCAAAAGTCGAGCCAGAATTTCAGAGGCATTGCTGCTAAAACAACATATAAATAGGCTGAAAGATAAGTAATAAATGAGTGCTGAAGAACCACTAATGTAGGAAGCAACCCAATAAAAACCCTAGATGTTACACCCTCAGGGTCAATGGTTGGGGCATAAGGAGTTGATAGGCTTGAGAAACATCCATAAAGGCCCTGACACAATAAGCCCAATTGACTATGGTGGGGATTAAAGCTAATAATATGACTGGGACAACCCATTCAATACGTGGGCCATGGGGCCACATTGCAAATGTCACAGGGGTCCAGAAAGAAAAATTGAACTAAAATAAATAAATTTGAGCATGAGAAGATTTTTATTGGAAATAAAAAAGACCTGACCGTCAATTTTCTCACTGTGCTATAAATGTTTAAATAGATGATCATTTTGATGAATAGCTTAAGAAAAGGCAGGATCAGGGGCATCACGATTTTTCTAACCCAGTTAACCTCAGGAGATGGGGGAGAAAAAAGAATTAATTGAACCAACTTTGAAATTATTGGCAGTGGGCCAAGCTCACTGTTAGTTTGTCCATGGATGCCCAAGTTGCAGATTTTTTGCAGTTCTGCTGACTGGAATGACAGCATCTTGACCAATGAGCAGCGGGAACCTCCTAGGGCCACCCCACATAGGGGCAGTCCTAATGTCAGGAATGGGTTCAGGGCGCCTAACCTGCCTGCATCAGTCACTCTGGCATCCATTTGACCAAGCGTGAAATATCAGACAAAGATTTTGATGTATCCTGGGAGAGTTTTAAACTGGTAGCTACATATCAGATGGCCCGATCATCAGCAAGCTTTGCCAAAGATTTAACTTTAGATAGTATGCTGACTATAAATATGCACCTGTCTCGCTTTGTTGCTGAGGGTTTATGGGATCACATGCTTTGATGCTGAAGGCTCTTTGTATTTGACTTTATTCAAACCTTTCATTCAAGCAAATGCCAGTTTCACAATATCTTGGCACAAATTCCCTTGATCTTCCATTTTAATTCGGCCAAAGTCAATGCTGGGATATATGGCGGGGTCCTTAGAGGGTAATCTGTTACTCAACGCTCATCCACATGAGCGAGGTCGCCCTGGGAAATGAGAAGAGCAGCTTGCCTTCTAGGCCCCTTTTTTGATGGAAACGGAAATGCCACCCAGACCAAGTGGAGGGGGCGCTCCCCCAGACTTACACCTGCTTTCCAAATAGCCTTAGCTTTGGCACATTTAGTCAAGTTTTCAAAAGCCATGATAATGCATTTGGTCTTTGAATTTCTTGTGGGAAGAGGCCTGGCAACATCAACAGACATGTTAGTCAAATCTGGGCAAGCGTCTAAATATATGTGCTTTTTGGAATATTTTATAACTCGGCATTTCGCCCAGTATTTTAGCATTTCCTGGATGTTGAAATGCATTGACTCTCGATAATAGTATTGCTTTAATGCTCCTTCATCTTCTTAAACACATTATACCCTATGGCCTTATGGGCAGCCATTATGATATTTGTTAGGGCTGATGGTCATGCGAATTTATAGTTTCGTCCTCCACAATATTGTAAAGTGTCACTTTCTTGATTACTATGTTTTGTCATAAGTCCAATAATTGTTTTAAACTGGTTCAGATCATATTGGTACTCTTCGCTGATCATCTTCTTAGACAATTCATCAGTGGTTAAACTTAGTGAAGGGATAGTGGGAAGTTGTGATATGAAGTTGCCGTTCTGATGCTTTATCCCTGCACAATTCTTAATTGAGTGATTATAAACTTGAAGCTCTAACTTCCCGTGTTCTAATAATCCCTAAGGCTCACTCAAGTTGTTCAACTATCTTAGGGACGCATGGTCAGTAACAACAGTGAAGCGAGTGCCATGAAGATAGACTTAAAAATACTTGCAAGCGTATATGACCGCCAAGAATTCCCATTCAGTCAGTGTATAGTTTCTCTAGTGAACATAAAAGTCCAACTAGCAAAGGCAAAAGGAAGTTCTACGCTTCCTTTCCTATCTGAGATAACACAGCTCAACTGCCATAAGTGATGTGTTGGTCTGGATAAAAAATTTATGATCAAAGTCTTTATTTATAGTACACTGAGCCACTATTAGTGCCAATAAAAGATGATGAAATGCTTCTTGACAAGCCAGATTAGTCAATTGGGACCTTGTCATTGAGTAGATATAAAAGTGGTTATCCAAGTTGTGCAAAAGGCAAAAATAAGTGTTTGTAACGAACATGCCTAGGAAACCTTGGATATTGCGCTTTGGCTAAGGTCATTTTAATTTTTGGATATGGCACTTAACATAGAGGGGTTGGGGCCAAAGTTACTTTGTCAGTTAAAAAGACAAGATATTTCAGCTGAATTTGATGAGTTGGCACTTTATAGGCTGTTCTTTTGTTTTCAGTTGCTATCCTTCTAAAACCCTCCTCTAAGTGTTCCAGATGGTCATCAAAAGTGAGACTGTAAACACTAATATCATCAAGGTACACTAATACACATGGCAACTTTAAATCTCTAAGGAATGTGTCCATGGCTCTCTGAAAGGTAGCTGGGGCATTGTATAGCCCTTGAGGCATTGTTTTAGCTGAAATATGCTCTCTTGGGTTATTTTTTTGTACTAGACTCTCTTAAGTTATTATTGCACATTTTTATGCTCTTTTTTGGGAATATTGATTTACCATTGTCCACTTATGAGGTCCATTAACGAGGAAGATTTTCAGATTTTATTCTTTTTAAAGCATCACAATCTGCGGAAGGAAATATGAGTCCTTTTTCATGATTTTGTTTAGTTTCTGGTAATCAATGAGAACTTGATTGCTTACGCCCTTCTTATTTACTATTAAAAGTTGGCTCATCTAAAAGGACTATTTGCTGGCACTAACATAAAACAATCTATATTTCTTAAGCTCCTTTGAGACTGTTTCTTCTGATGCTTTAAATGTTTAATCAGGAGTAATTGGATTATTTATTCTTTCCTAGAAAGGATGGTGTTGATGATATCTTTAGCATATCCTAGGTAAAAATAATTTTTCACAATAATTTTCTGATATTTTGAAAATAAAACCTGAGCTTGACTCTTATCTTGGTCATTCAAGGTACTTAAATCGGCCATTAAGACAACATTATTATTTCTAACTTCGTCTTTGTCAGAAAGCCTTTTTTTGTCAAGAGCTCAAAGCTTGTGAAATGAGTTAATGTTTTGTGGTAGGAAACAGATGCAAGAAGGCAATTATCTGATGCCTTTGTTAGTAATGACTGATTTTGTAGGTTCACAAATAAGAATATTTTCCCATGGCCAGTAATAATACCAGATGTTATTTTAAGCTCAAATTGTGATTTGGACCATGGTTGAAATACTTTGCCGTAAAGTCCTTCCAGAGTTTTTAATTGTCAGTCCAATGGGGACGACTACTTGAGTTCCTGATGATATTGTAACAAGCTGATACTATCAATGAGGAATGCTCTTTGATTCATTGATCTGCGCGGGCAATGAATTATTCTTTATTTATGCTTTAGTTTAAATTGGAACTACTTCAGCTTTGACCAGATTTATGATTATATTAGAGTTTTTTTCTCAACTACTCCTTTCTTGTTATGATACAGTGGGTATGTCTGACCAAGAATGGTGAGAGTATCATCTTTGTGATTCATCACATTTTCAAAACTTCTAATAAAATCAGTCCCAATTATGATATCATAATTTGTATACAGCAATACTATCTCAGGTGCTGTTACTACAATAGATTTAAAGTGTAGAGTTAAGGGTACAGTTTCCTTAGCGACTTAATTGTATGCACTCCTGCTGTGCCATATTCCTAACAATGGGTAACATTGGGTGAAATTTTTCAACTTTTAAACCAACCTTGTATTGATGGTATTGATATGAGTTCCACTATCATTTAATGGCCCAAACTCAGACCTTATTCACTGCTATATCCACATACATAATTTAAAGTAGATTTCAATGGTATTTAATGATTAAATACTGTAATTTGTTTCCTAATTCAATATTTGATATCAAGATTGAGCAGATATCTGGAAAGTTATCTGCCAAGATCTTTATTAGAATGGCCACTTTTAATTTATCAAGCAAAGGAAGGTCACTTGAACATCCAGGGGTAAGATCAAACCCTGATTAATGATCTTCATTGCGTAGGGTATAGATATATATGCGTGGGCTTCTTTGATAATTTATAAAGGCTTAGTTTTTTTGCTTTAGCCTGAGTAGTAACCATAGGGACATCATTAATCATGATATTATGGAGTTTTTATTTGGCCACTTCATCAGCCATAAAAAGCTCGCCAGTGTACGGGGGATGTATTGTGTAAATTGGGAAAGTAGAGCAATTTTCCCTTCCTCACCTGCTCTTTTCCCGCCTCGTCATCATTGTTAATTTCTAATGGAACTCTGACCTCAGGCTGTTTGTCTAACCATCTGTAGCATAAGCTTTAGAAGTGTCCTTTTTGACCACAGTTGTGGCCTGTAATCGACCCTTGTTGTTGTTTTTGTCAGTTTTTTGGTTCATATTTAAAATTTTCCTTATTTGAACATATTGTGATTCTTTGGTCCTGAAAAACGAAGTTTTTCTTACCTTTGGGACGATTGGGTGCTTAAAATCTGCTGGCACTGCGTCTCAAGTAATTGGTAAGCTCAAGTGTTTACTTGCTTCAATTGAATGTTGGTATCGTGACATGGTGTAAATCGTAATGGGGTTTGACTGCATGCTCCATTAAAATTTTAGCATCAAACCCAGTCATTGCGTTAGGCCTGAGTAAGACTTTCGCCTCGTTGTAGAACATGGCAAGATAGCCTTTTAGAGCCTCTATATTCTCTGATTTAAATTTTAGAAGCTCAGTTTTTTGGTCTACTAGTTTTCCAAGCCCTAGATTTCTTGTATCACTGCATTCTTAGCATCTATATAGGACCATTAATCAGCCAAAGAAGGCAAAGCGAGGTTGCAGATATGGTAGTCAAGCATGTTAATTGATGCATATGCTTTTTCATGGTCTGATGCACCTCACATCGCCTTTTTAAAGGCTTGAGAAACTAGCGAATGTTCTCATCCCTAACAATCTTTATCATATTTAGAGGTTTAAAGTCATCTCGCTAATTTTTGGGAAAAGGCGTCGCACTTCCAGTATTTAAATGTCTTGGTGAATCATCTTATAAAATTGGGCCTCTGTCCTGCCTGGGAGTGTCTGGGGTCAGGATTGATGCCAGAACTTTAGTCATAGAATGGACGTTTTTTATGTCAGTTTCTGTATATGTATTGATCCCTGATGATTCAATTTCATGCCTTTGCTCCAAACTAGTAGATTGTGATATTTGGTATGTTTAATTAGTCTCCCAAGTTATTTTTTGTTTAAATGAACAAAAAGCATTTTCTTTCTTCCCCTACCCTGGTTGAACAATGGAAACTCTTCTCCTTGAAGGTGTTAACTTCATTTGTAGGATATTGCATTCCTTTTCTAAAAAACTCGATTAATGTTATGCATTTGATACCTTCAGTTAGACTATCTACTTGGTAATATGCTGTCGTTACTTGAATTCTGAGTTTCCAATTCTACTGAGTAATTTCAGCGCATCTGACCTACATCTTGGCGCAACAAACCAGATTTTTGAAAATTAATTTTTGATCTGAGCATTACATTATCCCTATTTTGAACTGATGACAATGCAACATGATATTCTATGTTCTTATGTAAAACACACAACTCAGTTTATACAGACTCATCAAAGCATTTGTGCATTTGTTTTAAGTCTCTATAATTTGTTCAGTCTGAAGTAGCCTGTTCAGTGAGTTGTTCTGTCTGAGATAATAAGAGAAGTGGGTTGAGTTTCCAAATTTTGAAGTGGTTATTAAAATTTTACCCATTTTTGTGACAATATGTTGTATGAAAAAACTTTCACATCTAACTTTGAGACTCCTAGTTTATTTGGTCTTAAAAGAGCGTTTAATTTTAATGTTCATCATTGGTGCTTGGTATTGATCACAATTTCCTTTCAGACTTCATAAATCTGGAATTTATTTTTTAGTAAATTAGATTAGGAAGATCGTTCTTCCTCTTGAATATGGTAGATTTCCATGATTTCCAAATTATTTCTGGTGAGAATTTTCTGAGAAAGCTTGATTGAGGGTTACATGAAGTTAAACAGGAATTCACTGGTTGCTTGACTGTTTTAAAACAGCTGGCAAGACATGCCATGGCCACCTTATTATAAAACATGTAATCTCCATTTTGAGTGCCTGATCTTTGAGATATTAAAACAGGCCGAAAGAGGTTCAGTTTGTGATGTAACAATCCTAAATCCAAGGAATTGAGCTTTCATCATGTGATTTATGCTCACAAATTTAAAATTAATCAATCCTGATGCATTTAAATGCCCTCCTCTGATCATGATAAGATCTAAGGAGTAAAACGTAGCCACCTTGGATCCCTAGCAGGTGGTATTAAAGTACTCAGTGATTTCCTTATCACTAGTTCCCATCTAAATATTACTTTTACTTTTTCAGTACTGAGTGGTCTTTGATTTTTTAAGTTTATTTCAAGGTTTATCTTCAGGTTTGAGTAAGCACCACTTATTATATTTGAGGATCGCTTGCTTGTTTTTGTAATACTGCATGTATTGTTGGGAAGAAGTTTGACAAACTTATCACTATTTTCGCAAAGTCTTATAAAAAATGATAACAGTTTTGAAGCTCACTATGCTTATCTAAAATTATATGAAACTTCAGATATTCTTAGCATAGTTTGTCCCTACAATTTGGGAACTTCCACTAATGCAGGCAAAGGTACAAGCTGGTGGTCATTAGTGCTAAGATCTTGTCAACACTTTTACTAGGAACTAAACCTAATAAAATAACCAGATAAAAGAGAATCAGCAAGAAAATATTTCTTTTAAAAATAATTGATTATTATATTATATTTTTACACCTAGTCAGGCGCCAGTATCTATACCTCTAAGGCTCCTCCTGGCCATATCTCAAGTATGTATTTTTCCACAGAGATTATTTATCACCTCAGTTTGGCCCAAGAACTGATACAACAATGACCTTTTACTGTATCTATTGGTGGCAAAATACTCTTAAATTTGGGAAGATTTAAGGTACAAATTTGCAACTAATATGTGCAAAATTAACCAAGGATCAGCTTGAATTGAGTTTATCATACAGGTGACAATATACAAATGTTGGGAAAATTGGCGTCAATTCCAGTTTAATAACATATCCCTGATCAGGACGGCGACAGGCTTTTCAATAGGCACCAAGTACTCCCTTTTGGGCTGCCCATGTGCAAGTTATATTGTGCTGATTTAAAGTATCTTCATACAAAATTCGCAATAAGGCAGAAAACTGTTTGCAATCAAAATGAGAGGCAAACTTATAGAAGCCAGTTAGCCCATGTCTTTTTTGGTGTGATTGAGTATCAATACTAGGGCAGTTTCTTAAGTAAGTTTTAACATTATACAAGGGTAATCAGGAAGATTTACCATATTTTATCAATAGGGTAAATGGCCATATTTATAAGTTTTTTCAGAATGTTTATTTTCAAGTCAACCAGCAGATTTTGACACCCACTCAGCTCATCTACAGAGTCACATACTTGCCTAAGGACTACAATATTAGAAAATCTGATTTAACCTTTTGTATCTTGATGAGCTGAATAAAGTTGGTCATGTTTATATTTTGTTTCCCATCCATATCTTCAGTAGGGCAATGTGAAGTAACTGTAACTACTTGGTGGACATTGGAGCCACAGGGAATTACATTAGCTTAATTTTTTGAAAGCTCAAGTCCTCATGGTCACCTCAGATCTACATATTTGGGTGCATCGCTGGTTCCTATGCTCTCTCCTTTTTTATAAACCCCTGCGTTTTGTGGCCCATAAAGTACGAAATATAGCCCACATCGCAGCAATCCCAGAGTTGCTCTACTCAGTGAATTTGTGGGTAGGATGGTGGCACCGCCAGTGAGTGAGAAAATACTTAGAGCGGAATATGTTACTTTTACCTTCAATGCTAACCTAGGTGTGATTCCCCTCTTTCCCTATTTGGTAACTGGAAAATGTAGTGGCGGCAACTGTAGAATACTATTCTACAAACAATTTACCTTAGCTGCCCACCTTGCCTCTTATCATTGCACCATTCAAGTCAGTTTTTGAGGTGGAAGATGAAAATTAACTGCCAAGCCGCTCAGAAGTTGACCAGAGTTTCCAACGAATAGTTGACCTGATCAAAAATCAACTGCCCCCTTTATCACTACACAGCTGAGGAAGACCAGGCGGTGAAGACCTAGATTGTAGAAATGGTAAAAAAGGGGTGGATGGTTAAGAAAACATCTCCTGTATCCTCGCCAGTGGTATTCACACAGAATCCATATTGTATTTTGAGATCATTTGTAAATTATGAACATTTGAACAATGTGACGGTTCCTGATCCATACCCCTTACCACTGGAGGTAGCAAAGACCCCAGGCGACTTCTAAATTCAAAGTTCTCTCTAAGTCTAGACTTGGTTAACGCTTACCAAAAAGCGGGTCAAGTCTGGCCAATAGTGGCTGACGGAAATCTACACCCAGTGTGAATATACCAGTCTATGGATATGCCATTAGGGTTAAAGAATGCTCCAGCAGTTAACAGCTCATCATCATTGATGCTTTGGGGGAACTCAGGTTCTCCTGTGAATTTTCCTATTTGGATGACGTCTTAATTCAGTCCCCCAATGTAGAGTAGCACACCAAGGATTTGGTGTTTGTGGCGGCTGCACTTCAAAAAGCTTAAGTGGTTGCCAAACACTCCAAAGTGAAATTAGAAGGATATAGTTCAATTTCTAGGTAACTTGATCATAAAGGATTGGTATGCCATCGCGCCTTCCAAGTTGGAAGCTATCTGCTTCTCGCCCACTCCAGTAATGAAAAGGCACCTGTTCGCTTTCCTAGGATCTGCACGTTCCTTAAAAAATTCTCGTTTGCCATCTCAAAATCTGCCTCCCCCTCTACCCCCTCACAGGTAATAACATCCCCTTTTTTTAAGATCTCAATTGCCAACAGGCATTTAATGCAATAAAGAACGTTCTCACTACTAATCCCATATTGCTTCATATAGATGTGGATAAGCTTTTATTGTGTCTTTTTATGCCTCTGTCACAGCAGTTGGTGCTGTTCTTTTACAAGAACACGAGGTGAGAGAACAGCCTGTGGCTTATTTTTCTAAGAAGTTTAGTGGCATGTAGCGCTCTTGGGCCATCTAATATAAAGAGTTATCTGCCATTTCATGGTTATTATTTCACTGGCGATACCTCTTGCAGAGGGTTAAGCCTCCTGTTGTTGTGCGCACTAAACCATAATACACTTTCCTACTACTGCAACCACCAAAAGTTGGCATGCAGGCAGTTTAGGATTCACTGAACCACCCAAAACTTTAACTTTAGAGTCTAGGTTGTCAAGGGGTCCTCCCATATTTTACCTGATATTTTGAGCTATAACTCCCTAATGAAACCACTTTGAATACGTAATATGAACTAGTAATGGTAGTTCCCTCTGAACAGGCATAACTCCGCCCCCTTAGCAATTGCTGTGAAATATTCCCCACTCTAGACCCTAAATCGTAGTCAAAATTTAAATCCAAATCAAATCTATATCCAAATCCAAATCTATATCCCTTGGTTCCACAAATCCTGCATCCCTGATCCTATCTTTGAGCTAGTGAGTGATTTTATACCCAGCTGACACAAGCCTGGTATCGCCTCTCAATGAAGGAATTAAAGTCGCTCCATCTAAACCAGTCCTAAAAACTTCTGTCACTGAATGATATTTCCTAGATGCGATGTTGGCATCCCAGTCAACAGATCTATAATGCAAGATTTATTTGCAAATATTGACGCTGGAAACTCCCTCTGTGGTTAGTATTTCCAAAAGGATTGGTAATACAATTTTATGACAAGGTATGAGTTCTCACTGAGCTACATCACTGCGTCATAAGGGAACATTTAATCCCTTAACCATAAAATTATATTGTTTAGATGTGCTTCAACATTATTAAACGTGGTTATGACTTGAATTTATTGACAAAGGCCGTTCCCACCTGTATTTACCACTGCTTGATTTGAGTTAAGTTCAAGTCAGATAGCCCAGACAGAATGGCTTTCTCCACCCCATCAAACAGGTGTCAAGTCCATGGACATCACTGTCAGTAAATTTCATTTTAAGTTTACCCAAATCTCATAGATATGACGCGATCATAATAATTGTAAATCGTTGTTAGGATTCTCCCTAGATTAGGAGAAAGTCTTGTCCAGAGGGAAAATCAATATAATCAACTGAAGGGCATAATTTTCAGATGGCCCAATAATTTTGAGAATGGAGTTTGATTCAATTATAATACCAAATTTGGGACTTTTCCTGAATTATGCTGAATTTGGGTAAAATGTACATTTCCTATTCATTATATAATTTCTATCCACTCTTTATCTATTCCAACATATTCTAGTATTGGGACTTTCTTACAGGTCCCAAGACACTACCCTTAAATATCCCTAATCCTTTCCTTATAACCCACATTCCTATCCTTATATTTTGAAGCACTATAAATAGTGCTAGATTATTCTAAAGAAAATACTTCTCATCAGATCTCTTAGCTTACTTTAAATTAACTTTAATGAAAAACCTCTCATCCAAGGCTGCAAACTCTGAAGCCCTGCCTTCAGATGATTGTGCCGCCAATGATTCCTCCCTGGCGGCCCAACAAGATGGTGCTCCCTGCCAGGTTGCTTCCAAGTTGCACCATGAGTATATAGCCTCAACCTTGGACAATAAGAGTTTCCAATCCTCAGTAGGTACTCTGGATCCAGACCTTTTGGTATACCTGCACTGGAATGGCTGAGATGCAATCACTGTGGGAAATAATTTTACCAAGAAGAGCTTTACATGTCCTAGTAGAGAAGATCCTGTACGCTTCAAAACACCAGGCCAACTCAGGCCCTTACTCAATTTAATGTATATGCCTGAAATAATTAATACAGCTGTCAAAGAGCAATATAGCCAACATTGTAAAGTGAAGATATTGAAAAAGGCAATACTTTATTATATACAGGAAGAAAAATATACTAAGGTAAAATGGGACATTGACCAAAAAGAAGCTTGGGAAAATATCACGCAGAGGAATGACTACTGGCCTATAGGATGGGTTTCCCATAATGAGGAAAACCTCTTTGTGTTTCTCGCTAAAGTGAAGCATAATAAAAAGAAACTGACCAAATTGATGATTATACTCCAGTCAAAGAGCGAAGATCAAACAAAATGGAATACTCAGAATTTAAAAACAACAAATGATTTTAATACTAACAATAAAATTTATTTAGGTGACCAATACCCAATTCTCTGCAATGACGTCATTTCCCACTCTGATTTAGTGAAAGAAATCAGAACAAGTTTTATTAAGTGTTTGGAGTTAAAAGTGCTAAACATTAATTTGTATGATAATCATATGAGAAATTGGACCAATCAAGTTGGGCCAACAAGTCAAGAATTAGCTTCTAAATTCAATGAAGGCAGCAAGCTGCAGGAATTTTTGGAAGCACCAAAAACAATTGGTGCATCAATGCAATTAAAATGCTAGGAAAAATACCTGGGACTTACCTTCACATCATTGGGAATAAGCTTGATGACTCTCTTCCTGCAATGCTACTGCTTTCTGACTTTGACAGTGCCCCTCCAAAAATTAGACCAGATATTACTAAGATGAACGCTGATTCCTATGAAAACACAGGTCCTGAAAGAGTGAAGCTCAATAACCCCTTTTCAATAATCCTATTGCTTTCCAACTTTGATGGCGCCCCTCCTAAAATTGGGCCACAAATTACTAAAGCAAAAATTCTGGATTACCTGGTTCAGCCCTCAGATTTGGATAGCGCTGATCCCAGCAACAATGAGAGTCAAAAAAAGTGAAGCTAAATGACTCCTATTGGCAACGCTACCACTTTTTGACTTTGATGGCTCACCTCCAAAAATTGGACCAGATATTATTAAATTAAATATCAAAAATACCTGGTTCAGCTCTCAGATGGGGATATCACTGATCCCTACAAAAATGCAAGTCAAGAAAAAGTGAAGCTTGATGGCTCCTTTCCAGCAATGCTACCACTTCCAAATTTTGATGGCGCCCCTCCCAAGATTGGGACAAATATAATAAATAATTTAGATTACCCGGTTAACTCTCTGATTGGGATAGCGCCAATCCCAATGAAGATGAGAGTCCCAAAGATGTGAATCCTGAGAAACTGACTGACGTCACCTCTGCTTCCAATGCCAACCTTCTGGCCCCCTTTGCATTTCCCTCTCAAACCTTGTCGCATGGTTCACTTTCAGTTGCAAGTGGGATTTGCTCACCCCAATCCTAAGATGGTGACTCGCCATCACTCAAAGAGATTCCCTATCAGAACCTGCAGGGGGCCACACCCTACCATCGCCTGGTCACCTTCCAAGCTCATGGGGTTGCTCGCCCACACTACCCACTATTGATGACCTTTTCTCCAGGACTTACCTGTATCTGCTGGCAGATAGATGATTACAAGATGCCAGGTTCAAATGGCAAACAAAAATAACTGGAAGTTTGAAGAGGCCAAAGCTCACCTGGCCAAGATGGTGCAGGAGATGCATATATGGATAGCACAGATGGAGGCGGAGTTGAAGGCCTCCAAGTTGGAAATCAGGCATGAGGCTCCATAAACCACCAAACTTTAGTCCTCCATCTACCTTAACCCTCTGGTCACAATTTACTCCCCTAGGACAAGGCTTGAGGAGGGTGTTGTCGGGATTCTCCCTGGATTAGGAGAAAGCCTTATCCAGGGGGAAAATCAATATAATCAAATGAAGGGCATAACTTTCAGATGGCATATAATTTTGAGAATTGAGTTTGATTCAACTAGAATACTGAATTTGGGACTTTTCCCAAATTATGCTGAATTCAGGGAAAATGTACATTTTCTATTCATTATCTAATCTCTATCCACTCTTTATCTATTCCCACATATCCTAGTAATGGGACTTTCCTACAGGTCCCATGACACTACCCTTAAATATCCCTAATCCTATCCTTATAATCCACATTCCTATCCTCATATTTTGAAGCACTATAAATAGTGCTAAATTATTCTAAATAAAATACTTCTCATCAGATCTCTTATTTTATTTTTACTTAACTTTAATGGAAAACATCTCGTCCAAGGCTGCTAACTTTAAATTCCTGCATTAAGATGATTGTACCACTAATGATTCCTCCCTGGCGGTCCAACAATCATTTTACAAATTGTGCCATCTTAATCCCTTGTATGACAACCACTATAGCTGAGGGCATGTCACGGTTGTTTATAGCTCATTTATTTGCTCTGTTTGGGGTTCCCCCTGAATAAGCATTGATAGGAACTTTAGTTTACCTCATAGTTTTTAGAGCCTTGTGTGATATTTTGAGGTTAAGCCTTGCAGATCATATGCTTATCACCTTTAATACTATGGCCAAACGGATTGTACCAAACAGTCCTGGACAAGTACCTTTGATGCTATATTACTGTTTTTGAGGATACATGAGTGTCAGAATCTTAACCATATAGAATCCTCTAAATATGTATCATTATTTGAGATGAAATGGCCAATCTAGCTGAATGGCTCATTGACTTAATTTAGTGGTTTTTGATACAAATGATGGTTAGTGCTCCCCAATTGGGTTGAGCTGAAATTAATATTCCGCCAAATTGGGAAGTTAGGTCTTAGTGGGGCCAATTGAAGGCCCCAATTAGTATAAGGATCACCAGAGACTAACAGCTGAGGATGATCCAGTTAGTTAAATCTAGTATATGCCAGGGAATTTGAGCTCAATGCAAACTGCCATTCATGGCCATTGCGGGAATTTCTGGTGGAAAGCCATTGTATTCAAAATTAAATCATCCATCTATGATCTCGCTGACTAAATCAGAGTAACGGTGACTTATGCCTAGGATGCTTTAATTGTACTAATTAGTCAATTTTGGAAGAAACCAATGATCCTAAGTTTGAGGCAGCTGAGGTTGTTTCTGGCATCTCATATTTAATTAAATCAACTACAAACTAATAAAGAATATTTCCCAAATATTGACAATAAGAATTAAAACTTACCATTGGTGAGATGCCAAGATATTAAAGTCAAATTGATAGACCAATTAGGTCTCTTGTGCATAAAAATCAACTTGAAGGTTGAATCTAAGTTTGATGTTTATATAATATAAATTATGCGGTTAACGTTGACTCATGGACAAGAATGAGCTGAAAAAAATTCAGACATCAGGAAGGACGTGGTGAGAGGGTTGAAGCCAGGGAAGAGAGTAAAGGAGCAGAAGGATTAGAAGAATATTTGGCTGGAAGGTCCAGTGGAAAGCTGATAGGTCAGCATTAGGCGCAGTAGCCCTTTTGTAAATAGTATAAATACCTGGCGCTTCCCTTTCAATAAATATCTCCCTTTGCCCAGTCTACCTTTGATTATAGGTTTGTATTTATTTAGTTGGTTGGTAGTTGGGCTGGGGTATCCTCAAATGGTGCGGGTGACATGCCAAGGGGTCAGCCTGCGCTGCTGTCCCCATCACCTAAGGCGAAATGGCAAGGGCCGACCAGTCTTCATACTGGTTGGCCTGCTGACCCACAGAGCCCACTGTCACCGGAAAAGTGATTTTCCAACAATAAGCAGTGACCTTCATCTGGCCAATTCTTTTACAATACTCACTCCATTCCTCAACGTGGATGTCCCCTATGTATGCTAACCTTGGATAAAAAACCTGCTTTCACCTTTACTCTTTTAAACACGGCGTAAAATCTCAGCGGCAAATACCTTCATCACACACATTAAGAAGGTCCATCAACATTTTTAGACGTACTGATTTTTTCAACTTTTAACGTCAAGCAATTTGCAGATAAAAACAACTTGAGGTACCCAACTGTTAAGAAAAGAAGTTGGTAATGGTGAACAATATGATTTTTCACCTCAAGATTCCATGCCATAAATTAGTTTTTAAGAGGGCAGGATAATTTCCTATTACTAAAGTCCTGAACAGCGGCGCTTTCCACATGATACTGTCACTCATTAGAAAATTCATGTCTTTTTACACTCTTTCTCACTCTCTCCTTTTAAGGACAAGAAACCTGTGAAGGTTGAGCCCATCTTTGTATAGGGAACATCCAAAATTTGAGGTAGAAAAGATTTTAGATTAAGGTGAGTTAAACGCAAAGAGCACTAGTTGGTGTCATGGAAGGGATACTCAGATTATGCAAATAGTGGATACCATCCAAGAGATGTACTAACTGTCAGGAGCTATTCTAGGAATTTCACGAGAAAAATCCAATGTTTCTACGCCAATCCCACCTAAGTCAACCACCCTAGATGCCATAAAATTCCCATTACTCACAATAACTTTGCTTTTTAAAGGCCCCTGATGGTTCATAAGCCCTACAGTAAAGGAAAATGTAATTTAAGGTTTCAGGTGCCAGCTATGAAGCTGGAAAGGGGTGTGAATTCCTTTAGGGTAAAAAAGGGTTCAAACCACAAGGCCTTGCCTCACCCAGATCTCTGACCTAGGGCATACCCTGGATGATAATGGGTGGCCAGTGCCCCTCTTTGTTTATCACACACCATTTCCACATTTACCTCAAGCCCAAACACATTTAAGTTTCTAAATATGCAGATTTTTTTTCTTAAAAAATCAAACAACTTTGTATAGATTTCAAAAATCAGAGCCTCCACCTCCAAGTGCCTATGTCTACAACCCAACAGGTGGTGCAATCATTGATTAACCTGAAGGAGAAATTAAGTTAATGCTGCAGCTGCCCCTGCCAACACCCTACTTTTCCAGCAACTTCATGGGCGATGGAGCCCCTTATTGATGAAATTCCTATCCCCAAATTTTTCATGATTTTGAGGTAGATGTGAAGTATGAAATAAATGAGCTTGCTTTTGGTGCAAGCCATGCTTGTATCAATGAAATAAAAAAATCTTCTTTTTAACATCAATTATCCTAAATCTTGCCAGCAATTCAAGGCATTCTCATGTGTACCTGCTCTCAACGCTTTTGCTGAGCATTGACTTGATTAATACATTGAGGAAATGGACACTGGCGGCCTCATTAACAAAGAAAACTCGCAATTATACCTCCTTCTGCCACATGTTGCCGATGCTCCTATCCTAATATTATCTGACATGGTCTTCCAGCTAAAGCGGGCGCCAGTTAAAAGTTTCCACAAATCTTCCTCACCTTCTATTATAGCTTCCTAGTCTGTTAGCTGAGGTTCCATACTAAGGATCTTTTTATATATAATAATCCCTTTGTTTGGCCTTTTGTAGATAAAGACGCGTGGCGGTTCCCCCCTTTTGGAGGGCACCAATAGTGCTAAAGAAATTTAGCTAATAAATCAATTCTGAGCAAGAAGTCAAAAGAAGGACAAAAACATGGATCAAACTCAACACTCCCTTCCATAATTGAAAAGGCAATTTTTGGACACCTAAAAATAAGAAAAATGCTCCGAGAATAGCTTAGAATGTCAGCCAATGCAATCAGAGTAGAATTGCCATATAAAATGGTAATTTGGGATCTAAAATTAGAAATTGAACCCTGCTGCCATGGTTAAGCTTAGCAGCTTTCCTCACCATCCCACCATAAGACTCAGCACCCTGCTAACGAAGGTTTTATGTTACTCTTTTATTAAAGTTCCTATATAGTTTAATTAGCATATTTATAGGAGTGATATAATAGCGGGGTGGTTCCTGCATCATTATGGGTCAAGGTTCCGATTAAACATAGGTTTGAAACCAGCACAGGCTTAAAAATCTCAGCATTGTATATTTTCCCCAAGGCTTACCTGCCTCATTTACTTTTATTTAACATATTTATTGAAAATAGTTTTTCTATGAATATTTCAATACTTAAAGATAAATGTTATACATTTCTTTGGGTTGGCCACTTTCCAACTCCCTATCCATCAGAGTCACTAACAACATCTTGGACCCTGTAGTGCTTTTTGGACTGTGGCTGCCCCTGTGCATGCTATCACACCTGTGAAGGAAGGCAGATTTTCTTAGCATGGTGATTTTTAACACCTTGAATCAATCCTAAAAAGATCAAGGTCAATCATGAAACAAAAATGTTTAAATTGTTACCATTATAAGTTTATTTACCATTTGAACTACCACAGTACTATTGACTTGTTTCCTTTTAAAGTGTTATAAGGAAGAAAAGCTGCGGTACCAATATTCTTAGCACCAGTGATGAACGTTGATAGTAGGATTCGCCCTCCTAGCAGATACAATAAAATGTTTTTGGTGGATTAATCTATAAATCAACTGAATGTAAGCAACATGATGAAGTCAGTTAAGGAGAGTAACAAAGAGAGTGTCCAAAGACTTAAGTTTGCAATATACAAGGTAAGACTGAAAATGATGCTCTACCATTTGTGAGGTGGAAAACCTGAGAAGTTACAAGCCATCTGGATAGTACATTCAACCATTGTCTAAAGAGAGTCCAATTGGTTATCAAAAATATATCACTCTTATCATGTATAACAGACTCCATGAGTAGCACTTGAAGGCTTTTCCTAGGTCTCATCATGGGGAAGGTAGTGTTAGGAAAGTCTCAACTTTAGGGGTTAATCCCTTGGACTATGGAAGGAACCCTCCAGAAAAACCACTTTTCTTTAAAAGCCACTTGTGGTAATAGCTGTATAGCTAGATAATTATAACAATCATGTTTCATTTGACAGGGCAACCTACACATCATTATAAAAAGATCCAAGGCCCCTTTTATATACTTTGACTGATCTATGATTCCTGATATTAGAAGCTTTTATATACCACTGACTGCGGAAATATTTTGACTGCCAGTCACCATGATGTCAGAGAGTACGCATTTTAAATACCAGCTCAGAAGAGTATGCGCAGTTTGTCACAGAAGACGCATTGGAGGAACCCCTTTTATAAATTCTTGTATAACTTTCAATGATGCACAAATTATCAAAAACCCATTTGATGAGAGTCTCCTCTTTTGTTGAAAAATGATTAATGTAAATGATTTCAACACTGAAATTTTTCATTCTCAGTAATAAGTAATACTATTAGTGTGCCATGAAAACAGTATGAAAAATGCTGACCTTTGCTTTTTTAACAGCATTGGTGACAGTTTCCCTATGTATTTGCAGGGCAACCCACCAACCCAGTAGACCAACAACTTTACCGTCTGAGGCTTGAACAATCATTATGGCTCAGATTTCCTCTCCCTGGACTTGTCCAACGATTGTAGTTCTGCAGCTTCTATTTATTAACTTGTAGTTCATCCCATTCAGTCCTTCAGGTCCATCATATTTGATGCTAGTTGCCCAAGTTCCTGCGTGGTTTCCATTCAGGTCAAGGTTGGGATTTAGTTGCACTGACCACTCCAGGTGTTTTAACTCACCACCTAACCTCTGGGGATCATCAGTCCCACCTCTATCAGCTAAGCTAACCTCTGTCCAATGAAAACTTAGTTAAGTAGGCAAACGAATATATTTTTTAAGTGGGAAAATGGACTATTCATAGGCATTTCTTGCCTATCTGCATCATCAGTATTCATTGCCAGCGCTGGCAGAACTCTCATAGGTGGTTTACCTGCTTAGCATTTGTCAGCACTATCACTGGAAATTTTTCTGTTCAACTCATCATTCTCAATTGTCCACAATTATACTGATTATAGATTTGGTGTAATCAAAATCAATCAAATAATTTGACATCCTTAGCATAAGTTTACAGTGTCAAAATTACTTAAAATGCTATTGGTGATTGTTTCAAATATTCCTGAAAAATCAACGTAGAATTTTGACTTATTTATAAATAATAATTGTTTTTAAAATCCTCAGCATCAGTTGCCAGTGTCAAAGTAGATGAAAACTCTAGTATGATTAATACCAAAATACTCTGAACATTTAATTGGTAATTTGCTATTCTAAGGTAGCTTTTCTTTCCTGTAACAATCACTTTAGTTGCTACGATTTGATTTGAACAGCAATTTTTGATAATCACACAAGAGATGGGCGATTTTGATAATAAATCCAATACAACCTGGGCGAGCGTCACATCAAGAGGTGCGCAAAACGGTGCACCCAAGGGCAAGAAACGCCCTGGAGGGGAACCAGGAACCCAAGCCGCCAAGAAACCACAAACTCAGACACCGTCCAGGTTTATGGTGTTTACTTTGAAACTAGATCAATAGATGTATATCCAATGTAACCAACCCCTTTCAAAGGTGGAGCATGGGCTCTGACACTTCCTTGGGGATGAGTCCCCAACCCTGTGGGAGAAAACATGCGAGGCACAGCCCTCCCTTTTCCCCCACGCGGTATATGTCGCCACCAACAACATAGGCCATGGCTGGATTGATATTGGTTTTGAATCAGCAGAAGAAGCGGAGGCTGCAGCAAAAGTCTGCATCAAAATTGCCCTTCCCGAGGGCAAAAAATAGTGTGCACCACGCGCACTAGATGGAACAAAGTGAAAACTTTGTTCATCTCATTTGACTCGCTCCCTACAAACCTTCCTCATAAGGTAATTGAGGAGGAGCTCCACAAAGGGCTCATAGCCTATGGAGAAACTATGCAACTCAAATTACACCAATTTCGCCTGATGCCAACCCTGTGCGCAGGCAAAGCTATTGCCGTGAGCAACCCATTCCCTGAAGTGGAAGATGAACTATCAAGAATTCCCCACACAGAAGAGTTTCACTTTGTGCTTGGGGGACAGTCATCCACATTTGAGTTATACCAGAACGCACACCACCTATATGCAACCACTGCAGTTCATTGGGACACAAGGAACATGCATACCCCATGAAGGAAGGCTTGATGGAAGCAGACTACTGTGAGGAAGCCATGGACAAAAGTAACAAAAACTTCGCCAGAATGACTGACGGTCACCACCCATTCCGCTGGGGTGAAGATGGACTTTACTCCATTGTGGACCCAGTTACACATAAACAACATAAAGTGGCACAAAAAGCCTGCAAGTGGGCAGCGGCCGAGGCAGCAGCACATGTGTAATCATCCATTGACCCCAGACAAATTTAAGAGGATATTTCGGATATTCACTGAGCCAACCATCAGAACAATATGCCCAGGTTGAAGTTTTCACAGCAATTCAACTGAGTCACCATGCGACATCAATCATGCACAATTTGAGGAACAATTCAACCGCAATATGGGCAAAAATGCGGTGCACAATTCTCCAAATTTAACCCCAAAATTACAGAACCCAATCAGCACCCCGCATTGAACCATCATGAGATACATGCGGGAAAAGATAACACAAATTCCAAAAACTGAAATTCCCATAAAAAATCGTATCAGATCAATGGAACTGACATTGTCACTGAGAGAGTTGGAGTACAGATGCAGAGCATGGCCAAAATGAGCCATGGTGGGTTAGGGCCAGAGGGCCCTCCCAACTGCTCCTGAGGTGCTGCGGGCACCTCAGTGTCAATAGGGATGCTAAACATTGCGGGAGCCAGGGCTCAAACGTCCCAAGCCAAAAATCTGGACTTTCTGCGAAAACCCCTTGTAGACATCTTGGCCATCTAAGAAACCTACTGTCTACAAGGGGAAGAAGGATCCTTGTCAGCCAGGGTCTCACCATCACAATCAGTATGGATGTCTCAATGTGGGGTGATCATCCGAAATAACAAAAAATTAAAAATTACCAACTTCTCATCATACCTTCATGGCTGCATCCTGGTAGCAACAATCACATGCCAAGAGGAAACAATCTCAATAGCATGCATCTATGCACCATGCACCACAGCCAAGAGAAAACAATTTCTTGAAACTGAATCAACACTCACCCTCCCAACAGATACTATCCTGTTGGGTGACTTTAACTGCTGCGATAACCCCAACACGGACTAATGGCCAAACCCCAGGGGATACCCACCGGGACACATTGAATTTCGCACAATGAAGGCATCCCTTGGCCTACCAGATGCGCTTCCCTCAGATCACCACTCTTCCCACACATGACACAGCCCAACATACGTGAGGGAATGCTCATATCAATGAGCTGCATGAATCACATCCTCATTATGCAATCCCAACGATCAAGAATTTCCAAATTTACAACAAAAAGGTCAATTTTTCTGACCACTGACTTGTTTTGGTGCAGTTATCGCCAACCTGAACCCAAGCACAGGTGTCGCCCTGGAGAAAGTTACACCCAGAAAACATAAAATTACCCAAAATAATTGAATGGGTTGAACATGAGGCCATGAATCAAAAATTCACAGCCCCATTCCCTTCAGATCCCATTGCAACATGGGCAAATTTCAAAAAAGGAACTAATTAAAAAACCTGACATATCGCATCATGCAAGTACACCATTGATACAGCCACAATCAGGCGTACCTTAGCGGAACTGGACCTCCTCGAGCTTAATACCTCAGGATCCAGTTATAGCCCCAACTGGGGACGCAAATGGGCGGAAATATCTGCCCGACTAAACACCCTCATCTTTGAGCACCAACACAGAATCAAAGTATCAAACAAAGGTGAGTTCATAAAGGAAGGAGAAACATGTTTGACATATTTCTTCTTCCAATTCCACTCCAGCGGCAACCAGCCCGCATGCACACAGGTCCGCAAGACTGACGGCATTGTGGCAACTGACCCTGAGGAGGTCAAGGTGGAAGTACACCACTATTACACCATATTATACTGCGATACGCCAACAGACCCACAAAAGATCACACAATCTATATAAACCTCTGGAATACAAAGCACACCACTGGAAAACAAAGCACACCGCTGAACTACAATATTCTAAATCTAATTACATGGGAGGAGCTTTGGGATACAATCCGCGGTGCACCACGTAAGAAATGCCCAGGGCCTGATGGGATACCCTATGAATTTTACAAAAAATATTTTCAACAAATTGCCCCCCTCCTATTGGCGTCTATGAACTAGTGCTTGCTGGAAACACGCCTCTTACCTGTTGGCCATGAATCATATGTCATAACCTTATATAAAAAGGGTGACAGATTGGACCTGGCCAACAGGCGTCCAATCGCACTATCTAATACTGACACAAAAATTCTAATAAAAGTTTTAGCAGCCAGATTAGGCGCAATTGCCTCTGACGTCCTATCACCCAACCAGTTTGGGTTTATACCAGGGCGCTCAATCTGGAACAACATACACCCTGTTGCAAACATATATCAGTCCAAAGCAACTGGAGCCCTAGTCTTCTTAGACCAGGAAAAGGCATATGACCGCGTTAGCTGGTCATACTTAAAGGAATGCCTACACGCTTTCAAACTCCCACCCAAATTCATAAACTGGGCGATGCTCCTCACAGAATCTGAAACCATGGCTGTATGCGGCCCTGGCTTCTTAACTAACAAGATCACACCACACAGAGGGCTCAAACAAAAAGACCCCCTCAGCCCACTGCTGTATAATTTCAGTTTTGATCCACTCCTCCGCGTAACTGACTCACGCCTCATGGGCATAACTGCACAAGGCCAGCCAACAGTCAAGATACCGGCCTTTGCGGATGACTGCGTGGCAGGTATAGCTAACAACAATGATTCCCGACAGTTGGAACGCACCCTAGAGAAATACTCCATGGTGAGCAACGCATCGCTCAACAAAAGGAAAACAGAAATCATTCTCTTAGGCAAGTACACTAACAACTGGGCTACAACACCAGAACCTAATACCTCCATACGAAGGAAAAACCCACTCATCTTACCCTTTGCATCACCTTTCACAACCACTCCTGTCCGCCACCTTGGGATATGGCTGGAATAGGGGGATATGCCAATAAGATAATGGAAAGCAACCTACTACATCGGGTATCCAAACGCGTCGCCTCCCTCAAGGGAAGATCCTCAGGACTAACGGGGCGAGTAGCAGTTGCTAACTCACTCATCCTCCCAATACTATGGTACCCTGCCCATGCAATCGCCTTCTCACCCACCTTTATAACATCAATTCGCGCGCGTATTCAGGGCTGGCTGTGGCCCAGATCCTATCCTCCCATATGGATGGAAACACTCTTTGGCCCATGCTCAAGCGGAGGCATGGGAATAATAGATTTTGAGAGCCACGCCAACCGCATCCTGGGTACCTGGGTAAAGGAAGTCCTTGCCCCAGACCTCCCACAACAATACTGGTCCAGGGAAGCGAGAATTAACTTCACACAGGCGCTCAAATTAACCAGCCCACATAGACCACCCAGACTATTAACATACCTTGCTAAACACCCTACTGCAACGGGCCCACATGGAACCCCCCTCACTTCAAATGTATCCTCCGAACCATCCAATGCATGGGATGGACCATAGAGAACACTGGCACTGTGCAGGGAAGGGGATGACCCAGCCCCCACTTTAAATCAAGAAATCCAGAAAACCACCCCCAGAGAGACATGCTTGCTATGACCCCAACCATTGCTAGAATCGAATACCTAGATGCGTTGGACATCCCCTACAATTTAACCACACAGAAGACAGTGTGGAGAATGACGCACTACCCACTCCTACAGCTGAGGGTAAGAGCCAACGCCTGGCGCTGTCTGAGAAGGACCTATAGGTTGGCAGACCGCTCCAATTCCCTCCACGCAACCTGCGCAGTATGTGGAGGGAGGGCTCCCTACATCACCACCTAGAAACATGCCCCCAACCAAAGCCATATGGCAGGAAGTCGCGCGCATGCTTAAGATCCAAAACGAGCAGAAATTTTCTATATCAAAAAGCCTCCTCTTGCTCCAGATCAAATCTTAATACCATCTACCCTCCGCTCCCTAATGATACCCATTGCAATGTGGACAATCCACACCATTGCCTTAGATGCGTTCAGGGGCACGGTCCCAACCATCCATGGGGTTATCAACAGGTTCCACGTCCACTTACTGGAGCACTTACAAGCCTGGCTCTATGGATATATGAGGCCAAGGCAACAGGCGCTCATAGAATCGTGGTTCCCACTCTGGTTCCTCCACACAGACCTCTTCCTTCACATCTGCTCCATAGCGGGGGAAACCCCCTTAGAATAGCGCACTAACCCCCCCATACCTGGCAGTCCCGCTGGCAGCAGGGGTAACCTGAGTACCCCAGAGTGCCCAATTTTATCTATCTTCGTTTTCCACACATACTCATTAATGCCCATCCCCTGGTCGGCTTGCCTCAGTTAAAATAAAATTTGCTATTCTAATTGAAGATATTAATTATTTTGACAATCTTGGCCTCAGTCACTGGTGTCAAAATCTTGCAATTATTTTTTGGTGTTTTTTTAATACTTTATGATCAAAGTGGAACAAGATATCAATCCAACCAGATGAAGAGCACTAATTGGGGTATTTATCATTTAGTAATAAACTTGAAACTAGTAGAATAGTCGGCAATAATCTTCAACTAATATAAATACTAATTTTGAATTACCAGACAGATTTATCTGGTTATTATCCCATCATATCCCCTGACTTAACCACATGATATACTAAAGCACGACTCCACCATTTTCAGTGGGCCAAAACAACATTAACTCAATGGTTTTGAGGTTCCTGGACCTATCACCAACTTCCATGGAGGATTCAGAAATTAAATCATTGGGACTGAGGTTCCACTGATGGCATACTACCCCCAAAAAATGATCCATTGGCTTTTGCCATCTTCTAACTAAACGTAAAGTTAATCAAGAAGCACACTAATAAATCCATTTAGTGAGAAAAATTATTGAGAATTTTCATTCTAAGTTGTGAGAAATTAACCATATGGTTTTCCACACTAGGCTGAACGCCAGAATTCAATTAGTTTAAATATTGAAAGTCAATCGTTTGTATAGGAATACACCAGGTCTGGTTGCCTTGTGAGCAGTTTGGGTACACTTGGTATAATTCAATTATGAGCAATTAGAAGCTAAGGATAAAAGAAAAAACTATATTATCAAGCTCTTGATAGTTGTTGGTGAATTGAATGCTGACAGTAATAATGAGAAATGTGGCGATATGGTTACTAAATTGCTGAGATTGTGCCAAGTGAATCATGAGTGAGCTTACCAGCTTGGTAGAATTTGTGGGAGTAACTGCAGTGAGAAAGAAAGATAACAGTAGCAATGGAGAATGAGAAGTGGATAGTTTTTTGTTGTTAAGCTAAAGTGGACTCTGTAGCCTGAATTTGATGTCAGTGTTGACCCCTTTGTTTTGAGCAGTATGAAGCTTCATATAATAAGTTTTGTTCCATAAACTCTTATCTTCCATTTTCTATACTTTTCCTTCTGTGAAAATCTGAGGATCACTTACTTGATAATTATATTCCTGCACTTTTAATTGGGATTAAGTTCTATTGAATGATTCTTGTTTTTGCCTTTGGCTTTGGCTTACATTATTTGGACCATAAGGAAACTCGCTTAGCATATCAAAATAGCTCCACTCTTCTGGTCCACTTCAGGCTCAATTTTCCCTTTGTATTCAGGAACTATTCCCGAGGAAGTCAGTGGTAGAAACTGTATATTCCAAAGTTCCAGCTTGCCAGCACTCTCCAAAAGGGACTTAAGTTAAAAAACAAAAGGAAAATTAAATAAAATAAATCTATATTAAAGACTAGATAATTTGTTAGTTATTCATTAGGCCAGGCGCTGGTATTTATACCTCTAGGGCATCTCCTGGCCACATTCAAACACGCAATCTCACAGATTATTTTCCACCTCAGTTTGGCCCTAGAACTGATATGACTGAGAACTATTGCTAGGTTTTTTGGTGGCAAAATACTATCATCTTTGGGAGGATTTCAGGGACAAAAATTGCAACAATGAACATCCAAAATGGTCCTAGGATCATCTCAAAATGAGTTTTGTCATACTGCTGATGAAATATGAATTCTAAAAATTCTAGAGTCAATTTAAGAAAATGATGTACCCTTAATTGGGACGTCAGCAGGCCTCCCTCAATATCACTAGGTACTCCTATTTGGGCGGTCCATGTGAAAGTGCTATTGTACCTGTTAGCATATCTGAATACAATAATTAATATAGGTCCAGCCTAAAATGAGATTTTGTCACACAGCTGATGAAAACGACTTTCTAATTTAGATGTCAACTGGCCCTCTTGATAGCACTTGTACTCCCATTCAGGCAGTCCATGTGCAAGTGCTATCACGCCAATTACACATACCATTATACAAAATTTTCCATAAGCGGGAAATAATTTTTGACCAGTCAGTCATGTTTTTGTCACATAGCTGACAAAAACGACTCCCTAATCAGGATGTCAACTGTCCTCTTGATAGCACTAGGTACTCCCATTTGGGAAGTCAATGTGCAAGTGCTATTGTGCCAATTATGAGGATCAATATATGAAATTTGCCCTAAGGCGGGAAAAGGATTATGTTATTTTCATCTATTTGGTCATGAGATTTGTAGACGTTATCTTTGAATTGATCCCAAACAATTTCTTATGCTTATTGTCTATTATTGGTCCCAATTAGTAGGGACTAGGTGCTGAGGTTTGGTGCAGCAATAATTGGACTGAGTGTGTAAGTGTATTTGGCCCAAGCTTCTGATAGAATAATCAGATTGGTTTGACATTGAGTTAATCAGCCCGATCTGCATAGTTGCAGTAAAGGTCAGCCTAAATGTGCAAGTGTATTTGGTCCAAGCATTTAATAATATCATTAAAAACGTTGCAATAATCAACGTGAGACATATTATTGAAATAGGTTTTAATTAAAGTATTAGCTCAAGCATTAGGAGGGAAAATTACCCCAATCTGTTGGTTTTTGAAGGGTTTATTTTTTGTCAACCATAGAATCTAACACCATCTTTGCTTGAGGAACAGCAATCTCCATTTGTCTCTAAGATGTATCAGTGGGGTTAACCTCTGTGTAACAATCCACCAGATCTTACCTAATCCACCAGAAAATTAATAGTGATGCTTAGTACATGGGGCACACTGATTTAACTCTATATCTCAAATACCTGTATCCATGGCAAATTCTAACTATTTTTGCCAAGACCTCATTGGTTTTCATGGCAAATTCAGTGGCGAACCACTGTAATCTTCTGATGAGGAACCCATTCTGTTCACTGTGACAGAGCCAGCTTACCTTGGTGACTCCCCAATTGAATTGCAGTTATCCACTTGTCTGGCTCTCAAGTCAACCCAGAATGGATGCTCCTCAGATATTAATGCCACTCAGCTTTGTAGTATTAAAGATTGACTCCTTCAGGGTTACCATCTTTACAATGGGGATCCCATAGGAAAGTTTATGAGTATGGTTTTAAACCAGCGCTAATTAGTTCCAGAAATATGAATTGTATTTGTTTTATCTGGAAGTGAATAACACTGGACTGAAACGTTGTCTTGACTCCCACGGGATAGTAGAATACCTTGTTGCTTATGTACAGCCATCTATTCAGCAGCTCCTACGAGTCCTGGAGAGACACAATACTGATGTTTGGGGATGTAATACAGATTTTGAAAGCTCAACAAAATTATAATCAAGTGTTGCTGGAATTCCTCAAACACACGTTCATGGAGGAGAAGGTGGGCTCCTGTTCAAGTAAACACCCATGCTTCTAATGCTCACAGTCAGATTAATCAACTCGTCCCTCATTTGAATAAGAAGCTACCTGAGTTATGGGAGAGCTGATTAACTGGAGGACTCACGCTTGACTGGATCAGGGACTTAACTACCTTGGGAGGGAATACTGAAAGATTCATGCAAGAAATGACTGAATGAGTGTTGAGTATCGAGTCCACTGTGATTTGCAGCTGGGACAGTGTTATTATTGTTGAATTTGAGGCTGGAAAAAAGGCTTTCTGTTGCTTTTCTCCTTGAATCCAACAATATAAGTGAGGGGCTTGTCTCTCCAGTTATATAAAAATAATGAAAAAATTTTAATTTGGTTCTTGATTTTTTAAATTTTATTATGTGCCACGTGGGGGTAAAAGAGGGAATGTTCTTAATAAATCAATAATATTATATAAATCTTATGGCTTGACGTTTGGATACCTTGGGGAATTCCAAATTAGGTAATATGTGATTGTAGCCTATTAAAGCATAGAAAACTCGCTTCACTTTGGCAGATTGATGGCTGGGGATTTATGTTTAGCTAAGACGTACCCATGGGGTAAAGATTTGATAAATTTTAGCCAACCCCCATTTGATAATGTTTGCACCTTGGGGGACCCCCACCACGCCTATAAAAGGGGGTGGTCACCGCAGAAGTGCTTGAATGGACATGGTCATGGATGAGGGAGTACCATCCAATGGACGCCCTATGGTCCGCTTTGTAATCGGAGTAATCTGACTGCTGAATATTTGGTTAGTTGCACATGAAGTATTTGAAATCATATTACCCCAATTTGTGGAGTTCCACAAGTATTGGCCAGGGTCTTTTGGCTGATAAAATGTCAATTATAGTTAAATCAATCTTATTTTTATTGGGGACTTGTAAATGTCTGATATTTCCCTTTTTCAGCTAATTTTACCCTGAAACATTCTTATTTTGAAGCCTGGAGGGCAAATGTCTGACATCGCCCCCCTCAACAATGTTGGGAGGGAATAAGCCGTAGGAAGCGGCCATGTATCCAATTGATAGTGACACCAGAAGTGAGGGATTTGATTTAGTACTCATCCCCTTCTCTTGTATGTAATAAAAATGCCCTTCCCAGAATGAATTAAGCTCATCAATTCATGGAGAACTGCAGTTGTTATAATTTAATACCAAGTCAGCTCTTTGGAAAGATGAGAGAGGGACACGGAGCTCATTAGCTGCTTTGGCTTCTTTTATGACACTTCTAGCCAGGTTAGTCTTAGTTTCATCTTGTAGTTGGATGATGTATTGGGCCAACTTTTTCATGGATTTTTAAAGCTCAGTTCTGTCAGTGAAATATCTTTTTCTAGTAGAGCTGGTACCCCAGGTTCTCAGCCATACAACACATGGAAAGGGGACATCTTTTGGATGCGATGATAACTAATTTGATAGGCCATGAGGGCACTGGGTAAGTTTAGATCCCAGTGGAGAAGGTCTGAATTGGCCATTTTGTGGAAATATAAACCAGGGTTCCATTAACTCTTTCTACATCACCGTTTGTGGATGGGTTATGGGGGCTGAGAAGAGTTGTTGCGCTCCCATGAAGGTGTCAAGGAGCTTCACCACTCAGGAGGTAAAATTTTTCCCATTATCACATAGGAGGACCTGGGTATAACAGACCAGAAAAACCCCAGTCCTGACCGCCATATAAATTTATATATGGCTTTGGTGCACTGACAAGCAGCCAAAGAAGCCTAACTGACCAGTGAGAGGTTTGGGGCACCAACAAGCAACCAAACATTAACCTCTCATTGGTTGGCCATGCAAACTCCTCTGGGGAGTTGGGTCACCCCAACCCGCTCAAAATAGCATCTCAACAGGGAAAAAAGACCACAATCTAGCGAGGTATGCAAACCTCAAATCCGCCTTTATTTTTTTCTGGGAAATAAAAGGCTCTGCGACCCATAGCTCGTCTGGGGAGCAACCAATAATGCTCCCCAGGAAGGGAATGCTAGGGGATCCTCGTAGAATTTCTGAAGTGAACTTTGGCATGGGCATGCACACCTTATAAAGGCAGCTTTGGGGACCTCACTTAAGCTATTGATTAGGCTTGCACAAGCCTAATTTACAGCTTGGGTGAGGCACAACCGAGCATCTGAAACAACCAAACCATAAAACTTTTTTAAAACAATCTGATATAGATTCAGAAAATCTGAATCCAAGTTGGAATGTAAAAAAGACAAACTCATCCATTATATCACCCTCCACTAAAGGAGTACCCCTCCCTGAAGAGGGGCCCCTCGGTGGAAAGCTGCCATGATGAGGGCTTCCTGGGGCGAGTTACCTCAAGCCCCAGGAAAATTAGCTGGATAAACTCCAAGCCCCTCAAAGAAACACAGATGGGATCAAATCACCACTGGGCTGCCAGAATCAGCCCACCCAGCACGAGGATGCATGCCCATCATGTGGCTGTGTTGCGCCCCCCTCCCAAGCCCCCATTGGTGATGGTCTTCCCATCCCAACTGGGAAGGAACTTTCACCAAGGAAAATGTGAGAGAGGCGCACAGTCCAGAACAGCTGGACATCTGAACCCTTTCTGGGCAGACCATCCACAGGGTGAGGGAGCCCTTCTGGGACAGGACCCTTGATGCCACTGATCCCTGGTGAGCGGGAGGCCCCAATGGGAAATCAAACTGATGGTCACTTCAAGTTTAGGATTGGCCATCAGTCACTGGCTCCCACCGGTGCTGGTTCCTCTACAACTGGGACCAAATGACCACTGAGGTTGGTCCAAACTGGGGATCTTCAGCGTTTAGTGCACAATTGACTTCAGAAATAATGTAACAGACCGGAAAACCCCCATACTTGACTGCCATATAATTTTATTGATTGCTTTGGTGCACCAACAAGCAACCAAAGTGGCCTAATCAAGCAGAGAGAGGTTTGGGGCATCGACAAGCAGCTAAACATTAACCTCTCATTTGTTAGCTATGCAAAGTCCTCCGGGGGAGTTGGCCCACCCCAACCCGCTTGAAATAGCATCTCAACAGGGGAAAAAGACCACAATCTAGTAAGGTATGTGAACTTCAAATCCGCCTTTATTTTTATTCTGGGACATAAAAGGCCCTGCCATCCATAGCTCGTCTGGGGAGCAATTGACAATTCTCCCCAGGAAGGGAATGCTAGGGGATCCTTGTAGAATTTCCGAAAAGAACTTCAGAATGGGCATGCGCGCCTTATAAAGGCAGCGCTTTGGGGACCTCACCTGAGCTAAAATTAGGCTCGCATAAGCCTAATTTGCAGCTTGTGTTAGGCACAACTCAGCGTTTGAAACAACCAAACCAAAAATGTTTTTTTAAATGATCCACCTCAGATTCAGAAAATCTGAATCTGAGTCAGAATGTAACGAATGAGACAAACTCACCCATTACACTGGGGACATCCATGCTGGATGAAAATTTATTGGTGTAAGAAGTTGGCCGTGGCTTTAGCAGTCTGAGCGGGGAGAGCTACAGCCTCGAATTATTTGGTGAAATGATTAATAACACTAAGATATAACGATTTTCACTTGTGGTCTGAGGGAGAGAACCTACCACATTCAAACTTATGGTGTGGAAGGGTTGTTGAAGCGTCATAAGTTGATATTGATATTGGGCCTTGAAGGTGGATTTTTTCTTACAGGTCAGGCATGCATCCAAGACTTCAGTTATAGTTTAAGATGCCCTCCCAGTAGTACCTCTCTTTCACCCACTCATATGTTTTGCGTACTCCACCATGCCCCATGATAGTGTGGGACTCCAAGATGACAGGAACTCGCTCTGACGACCAGAGATATGGTAAATTAATTTACTTCTACCTTCTTATATAACTTCCCATTTTCCATCATGGTGTTGCATTAGTGTCAAGCGAGGTTTTTTGTATGGGTTCATCTTCATCAGCCCACCCATTTGGAGTCATGAGGAAATCGTGTAGCCTCTCCACTTCACTATTGTATAAGTGAAAAACAGGCAGCCGTGTTAACCCATCTACTTTCATGTGGCGCATTCCTTCCTGTTGCTAAATAGTCATATCATAATGCTAGAGTTTCAGAGCTAAATGAGCCAACCGCCGCGTGGGGTCCTTCATATTTTGCAACCACTTTAGAGAGGCGTGATCTGTGATTACTTTGAAGGGAATCCCATATAGGAATGGGCGGTAGTGTTTGACAGCGAGCAGGATAGCCAAGCACTCCTTCTCCATGACGCTGTAGTTACGCTCAGCTTTTGAAAGCATTTTTCTAAAGTAAGGCATTGGATAATCGACTTCATGCTCATCCAATTGAGCTAAGATAGCTCCAACAGCGTAGTCAAAAGCATCCGTGAATAACATGAAGGGTTTGCTTTAGTCAGGGTGGCGGATTATTGACCTTTTTTGCAATAGCGCCTTCATGGTCTCAAAGGAGGCTTTTTGTCCATCTATTCAATGGAAGATGGTGCTCTCAGTTAAGAGCCATATGAGGGGCTCACTGAGCTGAGCAAATTTTGAAAAAATTGATGGTATTAACCCATCATGCCCAATAATACCTGAATGTCACAAAGGGTTTTTGGGTTCAGGCATCTTGGATATTTAGACTTTATCTTGAAGTGGCTGTATTCCATCTTGTGAGATATCTTGTACAAGGAAATCCAGCTCCCTTTGGAAAAATGTGCATCTAGAGGGCTTTAATTTGATATTAGAAGCCCACAAGCGTTGAAATACCTCCTTTAGATGTTCGAGGTGTTCATTAACAGTCTTAGAGAAAACTGCAATATAATTGAGATAGACAATGATTCAACCTAATTCTAGATCCTGCAAGATATGATCCATTGCTCGCTGGAAAGTGGCGGGCAAATTGCACAACCCTTGTGGTAGTCGGGTAGATTGGAAGAGACCCTCACTGCAAAAAAGCACATTTCTCCTGGTCTTGTGGAGATAGGTTCATTTGCCAATAACTCGCTAGCCAGGTCCAAGGCGGAGAAGTATTTAGACCCAGAGAGTTGGTCCAGAGCATCATTAATGCGAGGGATAGGATAAATATCCTTCTTGGTGAGGTTGTCAATTCGCGTTAGTCCAACACTACCTGATGACCTCCATTTTATTCTTTATTAATAAAAGCAGGGATGACAAAGGGCTTTGTGAAGGCACCAGCAATCCAGAATCCAACAGCTATTTGAGCTCCGTCCGCATCTGTAGTTCCTTGACCTTTGTTATGTGATAGGCTTAGAGCAGATGAGTTTAGCATCACCACCATCGATCATATACATACATCCTTTTATATGCCCATAATCATTGTCAGATTTTGGAGAAAATGTCGCTGTAGGCCTTGAGTAAGGTGTAGACTCTATCCAGCTCAGCTGGGGTTAGTTCATCAGAGATCTGAACAGAAGGTAGGGTACATATGGATTGGTCGTCAGGTAAGCACATATCTGCCATAGACCCAATACAGTAAACTTGCTTAATGTCCTCAATGGGTATCAGCAGACTTCTTCCGATTTCCTGATGCTTTTTTACCACCATATCCTTCTTTGTGAGATTGCTTAGAAAAAGGTTAATAGGCCGTTGATAAGCAGGCTCAAACACGCCTGGAAAAACTTTGGTCTCTAAAGGACTAACTCCATCTATTCTAATGAGGTGCAGTAGGCAGCTGTGTGGGATTTACATGATATTCTTTGTATCAACTACTTCTGTTCCCCAGCCTTAATGACCACCTCTTCAGAAGCATAGAAAGGGATACACTCGAGTGCATCTACTGATGGAGGCAACATATTTGTATGCTGTCCTGCCGTGGTGTAATGCAAATATAAAGTGGAGGAGGGATACTCAACTGTGCAAACATAATTTCTTTAATGAGATTATCATTAGACAGGATCAGATGAACATCATAGTTAAGCAGGGAGAGATAGCCCTGCTTCAAAGTAATACCACCTTCATTTTCGAGCATAAATTGGGTTCCAATGAGTAAATTGTAGGTATTATTGGTCAAAGACACTGCTGGAGCCGACAAGAGTAGCTAAAAACGAATGGGCAGAGAAGATATGCTCCATTGGCGTGGTTGTTGTCTGGGCCCTCCGTTCCAAATTCTTGAGTGTAGTCAAAGTCAGGGGCCAGCTTAATTTCTTGATGAGCTTGGTTGACACAACGTTTACCGGGGACCAAGTTTCAAGGATAGTTTTAACCTGCACTCCATTAACAATGACCTCACAATTCAATTAAAGTATCACCCAAGGTGAGGGGAATAGAGAGTACCTCTTTTAAATGAAAAGTGGAGGCAAGTCATTTGGCAGTTTCATGGTATTTCTCCTGAATAGTCTGCAGGGTATGCACACACTGGGAAGATTGGAGAAATGTGACAATGAGCTGGTCCGCGTCACTAACAGTGTCAATAATTTTGTGACTCCTTATCACTTGCTGAAGATAGTTTTATGAGGGTTCTTAACCTAATTCAATCTCTCCAGGTTCAATCAATCAGTTACCTCCACTTCACCTGGGGCTCCTAGAACTTAATTACTAACATCTTTATCATCCCCTTTAGACTCTTCATCAGAGGGGTTATCAATGTAGGTTAGGGAGCCCATAGGAGGTGGGACAGGTTCAGGACTTCCCTTATAGGATGATAGGTCCTGGGGTTGTTCCTCCACCTTATTAACTTTTGGGGGAGGCGTTGGAATTGTCACAGCTCGATTTTCGACCTTCAAAGCAGAGGGTTTGTGCTCCTCATAGAGATAGGTTTCAGACCAGAGTTAGATGAATGAGAGTTTGAGGGGGAAAGCACTGTAGATGTGAACTCTTTGACTTCAACAACTTTGGGTCGTTCAGTGGCTGGGTGCTTTTATGAAACAGGCGGTTTACCCTTTGTGACCTGGTCATTTAACCCATAGTTAGTGGGAGCGATTGGGACCTGAGAAAGGGGTTTATGCTTGGGAGCTGGCTTTGGGACCATTTTCGAACTCCACTCTGAAGAAGAAGATGGGCAAGGCAAAGGGACGTTTGCTTTCACCAACTGAGTGTCTTAAACTGAAGACAAAGGGGAACACTTCCCTGTCACAGCCATTACCATCTGCTAATCGTTATGGGAAGAAGAAGCAGTTTTTTCTGGAAACTCCGCAGGAGCAGGTTCCCAGAGGAAAACAGCTGTAGTAGATGCCAAATTGGTCGGTGTGTGTTCTTGGCTCAAAGATAATTGTGTAGTTCAAGCTCATAAATATCAGCAACCGCTAATAAGGCCTCCTTTATATCTCATAAAGTTGTGAAAGTGCGCTTTACAGAAGAGAGATGCATCACCAAGGAGAGATGAGATGCTACTCTAGCCAAGATAGCTGCAATTGCATCATCGAGAGGAAGCATGTGGGCAAGCAACAGAGGTTAAGCTTTAGTATAGAAGCGCTCAACAAAAGAGCTAATCGATTCTCCCTCTTGCAGATTAAAACACATAAAGGCCTGGACTTGCCGTTGCAACCACTGCTTGGAGCCAAATTCATCATGAAGCACGTGCTCAACCTCCGCCCAAGGGCTGATGTGGACCATGGTTGGGACCATTATTTCTTGAGCTAAACGATTTAAGCAGGGAAGAATGTATGGGATTTTTGTTGGTCATTTGCTCCTTCCAACGCAGAATTATAAACATTGAGGAAGGAGGCAATACTGCCATCACAAGGTGTGAACTTGTCTCGAAGAGAGGGCTTTTGTACAACTGGGCGTTGATATGAGTGCTGCTTGAGCCGTTTAAGGCGAGACAAAGCACTGGCTAGCTGTTATTCCATAAGTGCTAGCCTAGGGTTAATGTCAGCGGAAAAGCTATAAGGGTTACACCCACAACAGCCTCCATTATAACGTGATGTGGTGTACATTTCCCCCTGTAGTGAGCACTACTTGTTGAATTTGGGGCTGAAAAAAGGCTCACTGATGCTTTTCACCTCAAATACAATAATATAAGTGAGGGGCATGTCTCATCAGTTATATTAAAATAGTGAAAATAAATAAATACTAAAGTGGTTTTTTATTTATGGAGTTTTATTATGTGCCACGTGGGGGTAAAAGAGAGAATATACTAAATAAATCAATAATAGTATATAAAATCTTATGGCTTGACGTTTGGATAGCTTGGGGAATTCTAAATTAGGTAATATGTGATTTTAGCCTATCAAAGCTTAAAAACTCACTTCAGTTTGGCTGAACGATGGCTGGGGAATTATGTTTAGTTAAGATGTACCCATGGGGTAATGATTTATTAAATTTTAGATAATCCCCATTCATTAAAGTTATTTCACCTTGGGGGACCCCCACCACGCCTATAAAAGGGGATGGTCACCACAGAGGTGCTTGAATGGACATGGTGATTGCTGGGGGAGTACCATCCAATGGACGCCCTATGGTTCACTTTGTAATCGGAGTAATCTGTCTGCTGGATATTTGGTTAATTGCCCGTAAAGTATCTGAAATTGTGTTACCCCAATTTGTGGGGTTTCACCAAGAATTGGCCAGGGTCTTTGGCTGATAAAATCTTTATTTATAGTTAAATCAATTTAATTATTATTGAAGACTTATAAATGTCCGATATTTCCCTTTTTTGGCCAATTTTGCCCCAAACATTCTTATCTTGAATCCTAGAGGGCAAATGTTGAAAACTCTGCTGGAGCAGCATGTAAGTTGCCAAGCCAACTCCGTTGCATTTGATCTTAGCCAGCTGAGAAGTGAGTTGATTAACCACTATACCACTAAAAATTCCGTGGTTTCTTTTCTTGGTTCTGCCAGATATGGACAGTTGTTGGATCAGATAGCCCACCTCAAGGGCTTTAAAACTGCCAATTGTGGACGTGATGTGACTCTTCTATTCATAAAGTCTTTTATAATATGCCAAATCTCTGGGTTAGTATAGAAAATCTTCAACAATCAAATGAGGAGCTCCTTCAAGAACGAGCCTCACTAGTAATTCAACTGGAAGATACCCCTCATCAAGATCATGACAGCAGTCAGCAGAGTTATAGATTGCAAGGAACTTTCAAAGATGTAATCTAGCATCTCAATAGTCTGGAACGTAAACTGGCCAAGGTGAAGGAAATACTCCTATAATACAAGGGGAGGTGGCGAGCTTAGACTGGACGCCAAGGAAGGGCGCTGTCAGTGTGGATCAGAGTAAAGCAGAGCGTATTATGGAGGAATTGTTTGCAGATCAGGTGGTTGAAGAGATTCAGGTCATGTATAGTTTTGACTCTTGAGATGAATATTACAGTTCTGAAAAGTGAACTACCCTCAGTTATTTCCGTTATTCTGGCCAAAGAGGTCACCACTACTCAAAAGAATTCAACGGCCACTAGTTCTCTCCCCCGCCCTACTTATGGCCTCCTTGTGTGGGTACATTTAACAGACCGTAGATGGATATGTTTGCTCCACAAATCTGCAGACCAGATCACAAAAGGAATGTGCACATCAAAAAGTTGCCCCTGTTTGCCAGGGAGGGAATATGCATGGGTTCTTACATCGATGAATTCCCCCTTGGGTTGGGACCATCTAGTACTAAAAAAAAAAATATGCATGGGTTCTTAAAAAAGTTTGAATTTGCCATAAAAATCGTTTTATATCGATATAAGGCAAAATTTGCTAATCTCCATCCTAGATGTTGAAAGCGCTGACAAGGACACCTGTTACCTGATGGATAGCTTAGTGACCTACTGGGAGGGCAAGCATATGGTTCTCCTCTTGTTTGGTAGGGTAGAAAAGATGGCACAACGGAAAGAAGACTTCCTGATTATTGGTTTACAACGAAATGAAAGCCTTTTATAATTTTCTGATCGCTTCACCATGGAAGCACATGTTCTAGTAGGGGCGGGATACTGTCAGAGGCGGATGTTAGTATTGCTATGACTGGCACTGTGAAAGCCCATCAGGAGCTCTACAAAGCGATGGCTCCAAATCTCCAGGAGGATATCCCACTCAAACAGATTATCAGCTACCTGCGGCAGTTGATCACCACATTAACCCACAAACAGAGTTTGGAAACCATTCAGAACTGCCACTGGATGTCTGTCCGTGGTTGGTCATCAACATTTAACTTACACTTCCCAAGCTAATCCTTGTCCAAGTTACATTCTGCAGTTCAACCCGCAGTCAACATAAAATTATTTGTGCATATCTCATCCTTTGTTTTTTTTCTTCGCCCCACCCTCATCCAGCTTATAACCCTCAGGATAGGTTTAATGATGTTCAGAAATAATATCCTTCCAAATAACCTGCTTTGAGTGCAGTCATGAAGGGCATTCCGCGGCAAGATGCGCTGCAAAGAGGAACATCCATGCAGTTCTTCCGTGTTGGAAGAGCAGGGAAAAGAATGAGCGGAATAGAGATGGGTTCTCTACTTATGCTGCGTCATAATTTTTCCATTTGATCATAACAACCTGGCCTATGTCAGTGCACATGACTCCGGTGACATATTTCTTTACACAAAGCACTGAATTGTGAACGGGGTGATTTGTAACCCAAGCCAAGGAGGGCATTGTGGAAGGGATCTACTGAGAATTTTAAAAACCTTGTCTGCCAGGTCCTGGAGATTAACTCTGCTGACAAACCCCAACCCTCCTCAGATGTGGCCTCGTTGGAGGGCAAGAATGTTGTCATTCCAGTGAAGCATATCACAAAGGAGTACTCACAGGTAGGTTCCATTATTATCCACTTTTTTGATAAGAATTCCTTGGACGTTCATGTATTAGACAGTCGTGGTTCTTCCTATTCTGAGTGTACTTGTGACTTTTTTGGAAAGAAACAAGAATACGTGCTATCATTGACACATGTCCCCAGTTAACATAGTATTGAAAATGCTGGTAACTGAGTTGCCATTAAAATATTATAGGATTACCAATTGGTATATGGTACTTTGGGAGCATAAAGTACCATTTTAAAGTGAGCATACAGTGCGTTGCCTTTTCAGTTTGGGTTAATTGCCGTCTCTGTGACACCAATTGTATTGCTGAGCCACAACTATGACATGTAAGTTGGCGCTTCTTTAATGCGCCATTTTGGGGCTGTTAAAATGTTGGGCTTAATTGCTCGCTTTTAGCCCTGGATTTTAACTGCACAGATTCATGGATTCTGGTGTTAAGTGTTTGTTGATAGACTGGGGCAATAATAGTATGAAGACTATTATTAAGTTGATTGCCCAAAGCCACGTTGAGAGTAAAGTCCAACGCTAAATGGGTGCTTCTTCTTCTTGAAGATCTGGTAGGGAACACTTTCCCTATTCCCTTCTCACAGAGCCAAGCGGAGATTCTGATAATACCAACATAAGGATATCTGATCCTTGCACTCTTCTCTTAAGAGTAAAATTTAAAACAACCAATGTTTTAAAAACTAAAGATAATACCAATTTAAATCTAATTTTATTGGGGAATTATTTGGGGTTTTTATAGTTGTAATTGGCACACAACTTTGAGCTATACAATGAGAATATTTGTGCTCCTATACTGGTTTTGACCCTTAGTGTTAGGTACCAAATCTCGTTGGGTACTGTTGCCTTGGGTTTTCTAGGCCGTGTAATCCTTGGGCGTTCGGTGGTCCAAACAATTGGTGTTAGGCACACAAAACCAATTATTTTGACTGATGACGATTCCACGTTTCCTCCAGCGTTCAAATAGTTTTGGTATTTTCATATGACTCAAATCCATTCCATTCTGAACAATTCCCTATAATTTGGCTATCAGGGATTATCCCAATACAAAAAAATTATTGCTTAATTTCATTGGGGATGACGCCCGACAAAATTATCACCTATTGGCTGCCTCAAAATATCATTGGGTGGAATTCCCAACGATATTCTCATTAGTCAGCGACCTCAAATATCATTGGGAAGAATGCCCGACGATATTCTCAATTAGTCAGCTACTATTGCTAACCCTCTATGATTATAACATAATCGTCAAATCGCATATTTGGTCATAGAGTTGGACTATGTGTCATCTGCAATTCTGACAGGGGCTATGGGTGACATGGCAGAAGAAACCTTCAAGGTCATGGGTCAGAAGATCCCTGTCTACTTTACTTCATAGGGGGTACTTCAGTAGTCCGCCTGAGTTGGTCAAATCAACCTTGCATATTGTGACGTGGTACCCATCCAATACCAGCGGTTGAAGCGGCGGACTAAGGTTCTATTCAATCAAATTTATGAGTAACAGAATACTTCTACGATTGGCAAGCGCTTAAATGATACCATACAAATACCAAGCTATTATGGTAATGGAGCTCAAAGTGGAGATAACATAAGGGATGTATGAGGAGGTCCTTGGCCCCTTTCAACAATCAAATCTTGAACCTCATGTGGCTTCAGGATTATTAGTAGATGGCCCTGGGAAATTCAAAGTGCTTTTAATCAAATTGCATAAGGAGCTTTTTATGGTACAAAGACATCAAGTGGTGGCTTTTCTAACACTAGTCCCATTGACGAGGTCCATCAGATTCATGAATTTGGCTCATTGGTCGAGCTTGGGCTCCCCTCCGAGAATTCAGTCGGCGTAATTGTGGTTGTCCAGGTAAAGCTTCTATGGGGCTATCTGAGTAGCAACAGGAGTGGTAAATGGCGTTGTTTGAGAGAAACAGTGAGATTTTCATCCCACGACCATGATCTGGGTTCATTTGTGATGTTGTTCATAGTTTAGGCACTGGGGATTATCCTCCCATTTGGTCTCGGCCAATCTGTCATTCAAGGGCTACAGAATAGGTGGTTTCTAATGAAGTAGGTAAGTTACTGAAGCAGGGTATGCTTGAGTTGTCAAAAACCTTGGGACATTCCATTAATAATTATCAAAAAGAAGGATGGAACTAACTGAATAGTGATTGACTATCTGAAAATTAATAGCATCATAAAAAAAGGACTTTTATCCACTACCTTAGATCAATATTTCCTTAGATTGGCTGGGCAGTGCTCGCTATTTCTCATCTATGGACCTGATTTTGGGGTACTGAAATATTGAGTTGTACACGGTGTAACAGAAAAGTGCGCTATGATCACCACCAAAGGGTTATTCTAGCCCACTTGGAAATTTCAAAGTCTCTGTAACGTCCAGGCTACATTACAAAGAGCGATGGACACTATCATGTGTATTCTTAAGCTGTCATTTGTTATGGTCTACCTTGATGATATTAACATATTTTCCTGTACGTTTTTGGAGCACCTTTCTAACTGGAGGAAGTGTTCCGCCAGCTCTGAAGGTTAACATTAAAATTCAAGCCTCGCAAATGTCATATTTTCAAAGAGCAACTTGATAAATTGGGTTCATGGTAGATGCCAGAAGACTTTACTGCAACATCTAAGGTAGAAACCATCTAGAAGATGACTTGACCCCAGGTCAAACAATTTATCCAAGACTTTTTGGCATGGTTGGGAAGGATTGTCAGTCCATTTAAATTTTAGCTGCATTGGGTCCCCACTCTTTAAGCTGTTGAAAAATACGCCACTTTCAATTGGACAGAACGATGTTGAGTGCTTTTGACTCTCTTCAAATGGCGCTGCTTAGCGTTCCAGTGCTATGATATCTAAACTTCACGAAGAGTTTATTGTGCAGATGTATGCTTCTCTTTCCACTGTGGGAGTGGTCTTGTCACAGCAGGATGATGATGAGGTGGAGCAACATGTAACTATTGCAGCCAAATTTTGAACTGGAAGAAGCATAATTAGCCTGTTACGGAATGGGAGTGCCTAGTGGCAATTTACACCTTATAAATAAATTTTGGGTATATCTCAATGGAGTAAAGTTCAAAGTTGTAACTGATCACGCTTTGCTACGCTGGTTACAAAGTTTTGGGAGCCTTAGGGCCACCCTTGAATGATAGGCGCTTAATCTGAAAGCATATAATTTTGAATAGTCCACCATCTGGTTGCTAAACACCAGAATGCTGACTGTCTATCGCGCTTGCCGACTGTCACTATTATGAAAGATCTAGCTTAAAAATGTATGTGAAAATGATGCATTAAATATGCTGACGAGTCACCTCAATTCAATCAGGCGCTGGATGGGATGGGGGTGGATACTTTCTTGAGGGACTGTGAGTTGTATAAAAAGGTTAGTGGGGTCACAGTAGGTTTCCCAAAACCCTCTGCTCAACTGGGTAATATTTTAGACGCCCACAAGGCAGTGAGGTATGAAGGACTGTGGAAAACGTTGGGATTTCTGAAGCTTTTATATTACTGGGAGAGTATGCACTTTGACGTGCTGAAACTATCACAAGTTGTTATCAGTGCCAAACGGAAAAGCCTTTTCATAAAGAGAAACACTTATCAGCTAGTTAAACCCCAGTTTTCTTGGTTATGGTATTCATCAACATTGTAGGTCTTGCTGATGGGCGCAAATCGCTCCAAGTACATCCTGGTAGTGATAGATCACCTAACCCGGTGGATGGAAGCATGAGCCATCCACAATCTGGGGGGCATAACCGCCGCTAAGTTCATCATGGAGTGGGTTATTCAAAGGCATGGCTTCCCACAATCCATACTCATGGACAACGGAACTAACTTCAACTCCCATGTCCTACCTAATTTAAATAAGTTTATGGCGATCTGAGGGTTGCTAACTAGTCCCTACCATTTAGAATCCAACCAGACTGGCACAGGTTGATGGTACATGTGAAATATCCTTCAGAAGCTTGTGAGGAAATGACCCTCAGACTGGAGTACTCCTCTCTCTACTGCATTTTTAGTGTATAACATCAGCTATCACACAGCAATGGGAAAGAGTCCGTTTCAGTTATTCTATGGCAGACTTTAAGCTCTGCCTCCGCTACTTTAATCTTGTGTAAATTATACAAGAGGAAGGAACTTCAATTCTATAGGATGAATCTGATGTCTATTCTTGCTAAACTTCAGACCAGAGCATACTTGACCAGATTAAGCTGAAAACTTAAGGGAGTGTGATTTTGATTAACAGTGACGTAGCAGACTGCCATAGCTAGCCTAAGGAGAGCATGTCTTATTCCACGATAAGCATGAGTTTGGGATGCGTAAAAAGTTAGCTAGCTTCTGGATTGGTCCCAATTAGTTAATGAAAATGGAAACTGATGCCTACATCATCAAGGACTCTGCAAGAAGTCAGCCTATCAACAGAGCACACACTAAGTTCATCTTACCCTAAAAACATTAAGCTCACCACCTGGATGATCCAGACACCACTAAGGAATACTATCTGGTTAAGAGGGGGAAATGTTAAAAGTTAAACATATGATTTCTCCCACTAGGCCAATAACCAGGATTTAATTAGGTTTGGTACTGGCAGTCAAACAATCGCATAGGAATCCACCAGATCTGGTTGCCTTGGGGAGCAGTATGGGTACACTCAGGATAATTTTTATTAACGGCGACTAGAGGCTGAGGATAATAAAAATTATTTTATGTTATTGAGTTCTTAAAGATTTTTTAACAAATTGAATGCCAAAGTTTTATAATGAGAAATGTGGCAATATGGCTATAATTCTGTTAAGATTTCACTGAGTTAATTGTGAGTGAGCTTACCTGCTTGGTAGAAGTTGTGAGAGCGACCACAGCTAGTATAAGAGATAACAGTAGCGATGGAGATTGAAAGGGGATCTTTTTATGATGGTAAGCTACAGTGGACTCTGTAGCCTGATTTGATATCTGTGTCAACCCTTTAGTCTCATCAGTATGAAGCTGCTTAAAATAAAGTTTCGTTTCTAGAAGCGCTTGGATTTTCATTTTGTATATTTTACCATCTTTGCTCAAGTAATAGCAGTCTCCATATTGTCCTCCCGTTGTATCATAATGTTAACCTCTGTGCAAAAATCCACATGATCTTACCTAATCTTCCAAACAATTGACACCTATAGGTGACTCTATTAGTGTGATAGGCAAAAGATTATGAAGACTGCTGCACTTGCTTTTTCACCATCATTGGTGAGTTTCCTATATAGAGCAGGGCAACCTACCACCCAGCAGACCAACAACTTCACTGTATGAGTCTTGACCACTCATCATGGGTCATAGTTCCTTTCCTGAGACTTGTTTAACGATTGTGTTTTAGTGGCCTTTATTAACTTTCTTGAGGTTCCACCCCTTTAATCCTTCAAAGACCATCATAGTTGCTGCTGTTTGCCCAAGTTCCCTTAGGGTTTCCATCCAGGCCAAGATGGGAGTTGGTTGCACTGATCACTCCAGATGTTATATCCCACCACCTAACCTCTGGGGATCCTCAGTACCACCTCTATCAGCTAAGCTAACTTCTGTCTACTGAAAACATTATAAAGGCAGTTAAATTTAAAGATATTTTAATAAAAGTGGGAGAGTAAACTTTTTTATAGATATTTCTTGCCTATCTTCGTCATTGGTATTCATTGCCAGCATTTGTCTTCACTCTCACTAGGGATTCCCCCTTTTAGCATTCATCAGCACCCTCAATGGCGATTCTCCCTGCTTAGCTCAAACCTTAATTATCCACGATCATGTCAGTGTTTGATTTGTTATATTATGATTAATAATAATTATAGGTGTTAAACATCCCATGGCATAAGTCACCGGTGTTTGAATTGGTTCAATTTGGCATCAGGGGATGAATTCTGATGGTTTTGCAATGTGAAAATAGTGATTTAACTCTACTTTTAATATTAAATGTCTTGATATCCTTTTATTAGCTTCCATTGATAAAAATAAACCAAATAATTCTCATGAGTCACTCCTGACACAACCTTGACTAAATAATAAATACACCATACTAATTGATTAAAAGGATTTTGACATCTTTGGCCTAATCTGACAGTGCAAAAAGGACCAATTTTTTGTTGGGGATAATTACCAACACTTTTTTGATATGGAAGATTTAGACAGCTCAACCAAACCAAATGGGTAGCACTAATTAGGTTTATATTTCATTAACTATACATGAAAATTATCAAACTAATTTGCAACCATCCTTAATTAATTAATTGACTAATTTTGGTAACATGTGAGTAATATCACCTGGTAAAAATTTCTATTAATCAATATGTGAAGCAAGTAGTTTGTAAAATACATTGATTGAAATGACCAAGGTAATTTACATCTACATGAGCCACAAGATTCAGAGAATAATAGTGCCACTTTTGAGCTCAAAATATCAGCCACACATACACAAGCAGTACAGAGCTCCACAAATAAAGTTTACAAAAAACCAAATATTTTAGATGACAAGAAGATGGACTTCGCTGGCCCTGAAACTAGGTTGCAAATCCATGATCGCCTTATATGAAAAAGTTAATTTGTTAAAAATCAAGTCCTACTCTATACAATTTAGATCTCTCAAGCACTATATGTACTATATATATAAATATTAATAATATGACTTCTTCCACAGAATCAGCCTTTATTTTTTTGTTTTATTTAGTGCTATAAACGCTAGATACAGAAGATTTACTGACAAAGGTTCAGACTTAGCCTGCCTGTTGTTAGTAGAGGTTTATAGGAAAATTGCGCATAGGAACAGCCATTGTTATGTAAATTTTCAAGGTTTCAACACGATTGGACACACCTGAAACCATGGAAAAGTCAATGTAAGCAAGTACTAGACCCAAAAATTGCTTGGTAATGCACCCTGTTGTAAAAAAATAACTTATTGCAAGTACTCAGCTCTTCTCATAAGCACTCACTGAGTGAGCGGGCCACTACTGTAATTTTTGCCTTTGCAAATGATACTATGGTGAGGATTTGTTATGAGCGCGATTTTCAAGGGGTTAAAGAGCTCCTTAGCCTTTTCTGAACAACTTTTTATTGTTAAATTAGTGCTTATAAGACTGTTGTTCTGGTTTCTTTATCAATGGTGAAGTCTTAACTTGGTCTTAATTATTTAGTTATATTTAATACCAACTAATCTTCAATATTTTATCTGAATATGGTATTATTATTGGATATATTCTATTAGGTCTAACTTTATATTAAGCAACAGGCTATTCCCATCAAGTTTAATAGACTTATGAACTAACAATTTTAGTTAAGTAAGCCTAGTGATCCGTGATGGGATAATCAAGATTGCCACATGATTTGGATAATTCCTGATTATGACAATCTATCCTATCACTAATTCATTACCCTTGATATTTATTTTAGCCTTAATTTATGATACTTCCATAGTACTATTAAAAGTCTTTACATTTTCAAAGTACTTTTCATTGCAGTAAACCTTATTTTGCGCATTAAGTTCATTTACTTATATTAGGTCTCAGTGTGAAACCTAAGACTTACCTAAAGCTTCAAGTGAGCTTTGAATTAATAGTCTTAATTAATTTTTTGGATTTAGTGAGATTTCAATAACTGTTGTCATTAGGATACAGAAACCACAGTCTCTTGACATATGGCCTAACTTCCTTGCACCCACGCAAATATCTTGGTACTTGGGGATAATTTTCATCAATAAAGGACTGGTGGTCAAGGAGATGGAGCATGTTGTATACTGAAAGGAATCTCAAACCCATCTGATAGTGACACAACCCTAAATTGGAGATTTTCCTCCATCAAAAAAAAGCAAACGTTTTTATGATCTCTCCAAAATTAGTTACACTCATTTGTTCAGCCCAATAAGCTGAGATATGGCAGTGAAACAGTCAAATCATCCTCTACCACTGTTTTAATCCACCAAACGCCACGATTCATCCTCACCACTGGGCCTTTGTATTGAGACATGGAGCTGACTCATCCTCTGATACCTGGGGACTCATCAGGGCACATTACTTTGTTTGCGTTACAGGATGATATGCAGATTTAGTCCATCCTCTTTGGACCACTTGGATACAAGGAATATTGAATACGTAGCTTTAATAGTAGCAAAGCGCCAAAATGTTGGGTGGTGCCTCAAGCACAGTGCTTGAAGACCAACTCAAAAGAAAGAAGGAAAACTCAAATTTAAGTTAATTGGATTCATGCTTTATTTTTGTGTTGAATGATTAGGAATTTCATGGTGACAATCGTCACATTGATACCATCTTGAATTAGATGTAGCAATACCAAATAGTTCGAATATATATTTAATAAATTTAAAACTATTGGTGCTAGAAAAATTCCACCAGATCGTTTTTCATCCTCTAAAACGCTGTGAATTAAAAACTAACCTTGCAAAAAACATCCTGGATAACTGAACCATTTGATCAACTGGATTATAAATTTTGTATCAGCTTGAGGCAAGTTCTAAGAGTTTTAAAATTAAAACATTATGCGATTAACTGTTTCATCACAAAATGTGTATCTAGCATGTTGACCCATGTAGCCTAATTAAATAAGCTCAATTGAACCCTAGATGGGAAAGTGCATGAAATCAACATTCTTATACTTCAAAGATCTGGTATGTGGCCCACATCTTGACCTAGGGTCATTCCTTAGAAAGTAATATTAAGCCGCTCATTCACACCTTCTTGTAGTACAAAGCTATAGTGGAACCAATCACCTTGTATAATATGTTTAAGAACAAACACAAAGGGTGTATGGGACTGCTTGATTTTGAGACCCTTGCCTGAAAGTTATGGGCCAATCATTTGTCCAAATGAAACATTTGCACATGCGCTGCTATGCCCTTTTTGAGGGACATTAATTGGGCTCAAAACTAATGGGTTTATAACCTATCTCTTTGTGCTTCTTGTGAGAATAGATGGTGCTCAAACTAGATATTGACTTCCCATAATAACACCCCTTCTTACTAGCAGCTGTGTGATTGGGAAGTTTGGTTAGAAAGCTGGTTGTTTGCATTTGTTCCATAGGACAATGAACAAATGTGTTAGGATATCATATCCCTTTATTTAGCAATGAACACTGCTACAGCATGGGAGGTGCAGAGCAGGATTGCGATTTAGTTCACCAATAATGAAATTTGATTCTTTTTCAAGAATAAACCAATTTCTGTTAGGGGAACATACCCATAACTTCCTACTGTACCCAAAACACAACTGCGCCTACTCAACAACTGGGCGTAGGAAGACCACAACACCAAATAAATCTCAAGAAGTTGGTATTGGGCCTTGACAATAAGTTTGTTACCTTTAACCACAATCAGCCACATAAAATATTCTGCACCAAGCAGTAAGAACAAGTAAGAACTGCTACCCAGGGTACCCTTTTAAGGATTGCCTATTGTGCGCTGAACCTGATGCAAATATCACCTACTGCTACTTTGAGTGCGCTGTACTTAAGAAGTACTAGTCAATAGTGAGGTTTCTATTTTATTGTTAAACAATCCCTGAATCTTCACCCCTCACAAGACATATTTAGCAACGATGCTCATTAATCAGCTTATTCATCTCAGAGTATTCTTTTACCACTATTATATATGGGTAGTATACTTTGCAATTGTGTCAAGCATTTGAGATTAGAACACCCACATTAAAACATTTGGTATTTGAAATGATCAGGATATGTATGATCAGCTTGCGCATATTTTAAAAGTTCTCCTGACTTATCTTAGGGCGTTTCAAAGCCTCATATCTGGCATTTTCCCCAGGTCTATCGTCCAACGGGATAAGTCTAAAAGGAGGCTCAAGCTCCACTCTTTTGTAAGCCTGCTTAAGCTAGAACCACGTCTAGCAATGGCAATTACCAATCAGGATTGGTTGGCTATACCAATGTATTAGCACCCTCATTCCAAGTCATTTTTATTTTAGCCAAAATTATATTTCAGCTATTTCCTGTTACCATTGTTCTTGTTATTTTTTTAAATTTAATATAAGTATGGAGTTTTTTTTATAAAAAGTCAACTACAGCATACACAACCAGAATATAACATAGTAACTACAGAGTAGTGTTTGCCTGGTCAATTCATTAAGCTAGTAGTTAATGCTGTTGAGGTTGCTCATTTGATTCAATTAGTTTATTTACTTCCTAAATTTATTGATGGATATATCTTTAAAAATATAAGAGCTAAAATCAAACAAAAGATTTAGGCAATAAGAATTAAGTAACGCCGAACCTTTCATCTACTATTAATAACAATGCCCATCACCTGGAAATAGAATTGTTTGTGCTGCTTTTTATATAGTGAGCTTCAAAATCTTGGCAGATATAAAAGATAATGTAATATAATTAAATTTATGGTATTGGATCTTGAATGGTAGTACCATATCAAGGCACAATCAATAATGCTTTATCCCTATACAATAAAGATTTTTTTATTCAAGTGTTATGTATCTATGTAGAATTTTTCTCGTTGCCATTACTATTACAAGATAAATCAATTCAGACCGGTAAATTTTATAATCAAGAGCTGTAGAATGAGAAGAAATCCTAAGAATGTTAAGCCTATATTAAATGTGGTGAAGGAAGCAGGGTTGCTAACTGCAACACCCATGGTAATAAACAATCTGGTAACAAAAGGGGGCAGGTTCAAAACAAAAATCTTAGGTATAACTCCCGTCAGGTTTATTGAATATACAAAAAAATAAACAGTTGCCTTAAAATTCCCTACATAACTGTTATTTTCAGTTGGACATGGGAGTCAGCTTTTCTTAGAGACAGAATCACTGGCTATTGGTAAAAGTAAAAGAATAATAAGTAAACTTATTCATGCGTGCTATTTACATTATGACCCACACTATCAAAGTGGATGGATTGACCTTGAGTTCAAAATGGCAGAATAAGAAAATGACATTTCAGAGGTGTGCATCATTATTGACCTCACTTGAGGATCAACAGTTGGTCCAGAATAAAATCATGCATGGAAAGATTATAAAGACATTTTTATCTTGTTTACTAACTTATGACAATAATGGCTACAAGGATTATTTACCAGAACCCTCATCTTAATTTAGAAAACTAAGGAGAAAATAAACAGGATAGAAAGCAAAAAATCTTTTTTATGCCTGGCCTTTGTACTATGAAGATTATCTTGGTAATTATCCCAAGTCCATATGTGGTGGGTGATCTCACCAAAACCTCCCATTTCACTACACATACTACTGATGTTTGTCAGATAATTGAACGTTTACCTGGTTGAGAATAGTACACAGGTGTCAAAATAGTTCAAAAATTGCTATTAATTCCAAATATTAATTTTTATAGAAATTAGGCGAACTAGCTCTGAAGTTACCCTTACACTAACTTGAATTTAGTGCTGCATTCTAAGAGAAAACAACCCCTTTTATAGAGTTGAATGGATTTTCAAGGGATGAATCTATTTCCTTCGCCAATCAAGAGCTAAAGTTTACCTTAATTGATCGAAGTAGACCTATATTCAAGTTGACTGGTTAAATAATATATTATATCATTACGTCATGTATATGTCCTTATAATATTGACAAATCACCAAGGACTAAGCCATATATGAGTGAATTTATTTTAGAGGGTTCTGATAGGTTTATCTGTCAATTATCTGAAACATACCCCACTGATTCCAAACGCATCACTTTGGAGTATAAACGCAACATATTAATTAAAGTTTTTTAATTGAAATCTAAGAGATAGCAAAGATGAGTCTTCTCCTCAAATTTGTCAGATCCATCCAAATATTAACAGTCAAAGTGTGCAAATCCAAAAGCATCTTGGATATTAATTCATGTATTTTCAACAAAGTATTGTAATGGGGAATTGAACCTGAAGCTTGGAATTATCTAAGAGACTCCCATTTATAGCTTCATTATTCTTTTTATATGCAAATGTTGTGTGACCATGGTCTTGACTCAGACAATGCTATTGGTTTTTCTCTTTAGAAAGGGGTATAAAAAACCTAAGTTTTATTAAATAAGTATCGTTTATCATACCTATCTTTCTTTTTTTATCTAGTCAATTTGTGTTCTACTTCTTAGCCTCAGATTTTCTGGACAGTTGCTAAGCTTTAAATAATCTTGCAACTATTATATTGTCGAAACCCTTTGACTAAGCACCTAAGAGCAGCTCATTGCCACAATTTCAACAAGCTGTGCTTACTACAGGGGGCCCTGTACACCATAATCTATTATATACAATCAAGATGGAAGATGCTCATGAAGCTAGCTTAACTAGAAGGTACAGAAATGGGGATAGTGTAGAGGATGAACGATTGCATAGCCCAAACTATCCTCTCTGAAGATGAGCAATTTGACCACATGAACATACCAAAGTCTCAACGGATTACCTGACTATATACTTAAGCGTTTAGAGACCTGAACCATGACATATTTAACCCTGGGGAAATCCTTCATGGGAGAGAGGTTCCTCTGTGGTGTATTAATTGATGTTTCTCTAAAAACCTGAACCCTCTTGGACACAATCAGTCAACTTACCGTATTGACTACATATATCCAAAAGTTTGCACACCCAGCAATGCTTATGATAATCTATTAGAAATACATCATGAGAAAATGCAAAGCCATCTTGTAATCATTTTTATTTAACTGAGGCAAGCTGACCAGGGGATAGACATTACCAAAAGAAAGAAATGACATGAAACCTGAACAGGGTCAACTCTATCAAAGAAAGTTTTTCCACCTCCGGATTGGGACTCAAATTTTTCTGGTTATGTCATAGGTAAGGTTTTCATGTTATTAGACCTACTAACCTCCAATAGCTTCCTTTGGCTGGCACCCTGATCGATGTGCGAAGGGCGGGAATTGAACCTGCAACCTTCAGGTTGGTAGCTGTACGCCCTTACTGACTTGCCTTCCACCCCTGCCATCTTGAATTCATTCGATTTACTCAAGGTACGCCAACCAGGGGACAGACAGTACTGATCACATCACTCAAAACGGCAAAACAAACTACTAACCAGGTGAGAAGCAGAAACTGCTTAACCCACCATGGCAGAGGGTGATGAGGGGTTGGTTTTCAGAAAGACCCTCCTTGATCAAGGGGTGTTGTTTACAGTACCAGATCAGAGCAGAGAGCCAGGGCGTTGGGGCATCTGCATAGTGGAGGCTGAGGTCAGCGTAGTAGGAGTTTTCCACTTCTGCATCAAGATAATGATGGGAAAGTGTTTCAACAAAAGCTGCGAGGAGAACTTCAGCTTCTTTGCGGGCTTCAGGAAGTTGGGTGAAAAGAGAGATACTGTGGCGGGTGATTTTGGCTGAGGGGTTGAATGAAGCAAGCGTTGCGACATTCATAACAGCGATTTCAGCATCATCAAATAGTTTTGAGATGTCACTGCAGGGGGATTCAGGGAAGTCGGGGGGAAGAAGATGGTGGGCAAGCCATGCTGGAGCTGAGCCACTGACTGGGCCACCACGGTGCATAGTTTTGGGCAATGAGGAGAGGCCACCGCAGCTAAGGCGAGCTGGTGGTCACTTTGGAAGGGGGCTGTATTGGGTAGAGGAGCAAAATGGCGAGGGGTAGGGGTTTCATCGAAGTCATGAAGGAAAAATTCTGCCCGACCATAATCACCATGGCAGAGAGGTTGACATGTATGCTTACTAATGAGGATATTACTTGATTCATCAGTTTTAGCCAATAGATCCCATGGATTTTGGTTCACTGGAATAGTGGCGTTTAAATTTGAGTGGGTAGGATTGGGTGAATGGGCAGCTGCTTGGGTGCGAATGTTGGTCCAAGCATTGCTCTGATTGGCTGGCGTAGATTTAGGTGGGAGGTGAGGATGGAGGTTTTGGGTGGGGCTGATTCTCCATGTGGGCCCACTGAACGAGATTGGAGGGTGGGAGGGGGCAGCTCCATCTTGAAATCATGATTCACTTAGGCTGGCTTTTTGCAATCTCTACAACCTGTCTTCCAGTCATTTAGTAAGTCCAAAATCTGTAGTGGAAGAGAACTGCAGATTTATAATTTAATTATATGAGCGAATTATCATGATCAATACAGGAATAGTTAGGTATATGGAAGAAGCCAATGAGAATTTCTGTATAGAATTGAATGCTTCTGCTTCCAAGGCTTACTCTCTAATTAAGGATTTTGTGATGAAACTTGAAAAAGCACAAAGAGCAATCTCACAATGAGCTGCTATCTTAAGCTTTTACTTTTCAGCAGGGTGATGAGAAAAGAATAGCTGCACCAGAAAATCAAACCCTAAGCATCATCACGCCTTGGAGAGCTCAAGTGTTGTTACTCTCAAGATTTTTATGGCTTTACTACTGCCTTATATACTAAAGTCGCTCAATTGAAAAAAGAGTTAAAACTGAAAGCATCCTTGGGAAATTCAAAGTTTTGGCTTGACAATTTAATGATATAAAAAGGAGTTTCAGGGTGTAAGAAAACAACTGAAGGGGCTGATCTGCTTAAGGATGTATACTTTTGGTTTTTTCAAGTTGAGATTTTTTATGAACAGGTTAACTTCGACCTAGGCTCAAAAGGACCTAAACCTGACAGTTTTGGGTGTAAGCAGATAAAGGAGGATCTTCAAAATCGGGGTAGGGTTGTCCTATCCAGGGTGGACTACCTGGACATGATGGACATCCCTTATTCCACTGAGATTCAAAAGAGTATATGGAAATACGCACACCATCCTCTGTTGCAGCCTCAAGTCCGCTCCCATGTGTGGAGCTGCCTGAGGCGGGTGTATCGTACAGCTGAGCGCTCTAACGCTTTACACTCATCCTGTGTCGTGTGTGGCCAGTATGGAACGCTGTTCCACCGTCTGGAGAAGTGCCCCACCTCTAAAGTGATATGGCGCGAAGTCCAACATCTGCTGGGCCAGGATCAAACGCATCCCTTCAGTCTGTCAAGAGATATGTTTGCTTCATCAATGGCCTCCCCCTCCCACCCTCCCTCCATGCTCTGGTGGTTGCAATCGCCATGTGGACTATCCACACGATTGTCTTGGATGCCATCGCTGGCTCCATCCCCACCCTCCCAGAAGCTGTCCACAGATTCTGGTCTCATTTGGTGAACCACTTTCAAGCGTGGATGTTTGGATATCTCCCACCGCGTCACCAACAGCTGTTCTCCTCCTGGTTCCCAGTCTGGTTCATCAAATAAGACCCCTTCCTCCACACGTGCTCAATAGTGGCTACGGCCCCTTCACACGTTCCCTCCCCCTCCCCATAAGTGGCGTTCCCGCTGGCAACAAAAGATAGCATCGCTTCTCTGGGGTGCCTCCCCTGGTTTTAAGTTTATCTTTCCTGAGGCATATTCGGAAGTGTCCGTCCCATGGTCAGCCTTCCCCGCAATAAATTTAAATAAAATCGTGGTAAGGTGATTGGGATGATCATTAAAACTTAAGTTTTCTCCTATCTAATCTTCGTTTTTATAGTTAGGGAGCTTGAGCGCTAATTTGAGGAACTTGCGATTCACAAAATTGCAATGGAGGCCAGAATGACCTTATGTGAATCTGCCTCTCACTTGCCCTTGAAGCCATATGAGATAGGCTCGACGCTATTCATGAGCAAATCGACTGGCTTTCTCTTTCCTTTGACCAAATGGACATTCTCTCAGAGATTATGAGACATGATGTCCTGCTGTCCATGCCCTTACTGGAGGTGAGCATGCCCCTTTTAACACCACAATTAAGGACAAGTCTACCCCTGGCGAGAGTAGCATAGCCTCGTTTTCTATGCGTTTATGAATCTGGTATGGAATGATCAACCAATCAGAAAGTCAAACACATATTTTCTTGCCTCTCCTCAAGGCTTAAGCAATGGTTCCCCATACAGACACCCTTTATTACCTGAATGAAGATTAAGGATGCGCTTATTGATGAATTTGGCTCAAACCAGATTCCATGTATGAAAAAACAATCCTTTATGCACATCATCATGTAGAAATGAGAATCGTTGCTATCTTTGCTGATCAGTTATACATTGATGCCTAGACACTGTTAACCTCCAAGATGTTAACTTTGGATGATTCCAAAGCATCTATTATGACTGGATTGACTTCTCATCCTATTTTCGCGATTTACATTATCTCAGTAAAAAGTTACTTCAAAAATGTTCACAACATTAAAGAGGCCTTACTAGATGTTGATGATTTCCTAAACTCGAGACTACCTGAGGAGCTTCATCAAAACTACACTTTTTGACCTTTGAGGACCTGAAGCCAAAGCAAAAATTTTCGCCCAAAGTGCACCTATTGCAACAAGGTTAGGAATGTTGGCAATGTGTGTCATAAGTAGAGAGCCAAGGATGTAGAGAAGGGAAAAGATTTTTCAGCGTTGGTACAAGCACCACTATTGCTGATGAATCTGAAGTGTCTGACTACCCCCTTAAGATTACTCATTTAAAAATATATAATCACTCCGAAGAAGAATCTAAAGGATTATGAGGATGTTGATTATTATGTTTTAGGCTCACATGCTGAAGTCAAAATCCTTGATTGGTGAACGCTGAAGGATTTGATAATTACATGGTACCCATTGTAGCTTATCTTAGTCAAGTTCTAGGGGTGCCCTAAAGTTATTAATATTGCTAATGGTGCTGATCAGGTCATTGCCTTGTTGATCTGACCAATTCAACATGTTCATACTTTGCAATCCATCTAGCAAATTTATCCTGAGAAAGCTTAAAAACTCAACTCCACTTTCCGCCTCAAGGAGTTCTGGCTCACCTACCTAACTTTAATGAGACTATAACCAAGGTTGAATTAATCGTACTGAAAGTAAGGGACATGGGCATTTTTAAAACTAGTTCTCTGATCAATATCATATCCTTAAATTTTATTAAGAAAACGAGTTGGTGCCTTATTGGGAATTTTTTCAGTAATATGGAATTTCAGTCTTGGAAGTACTAATGCTATTGAGACTTACTCCTTCAACCCATCTAAATTGTAAAAGCTTATCCTATCAGCACCCGTTGTGGCGTTGGACAACATTAATTATGACATGCTTATTAGATCTCAGTTCATGCTTGAGTATGAAGAGAACATCAACATAATACAGGGCTTTCTTTTCCTGCTCAACTATTAGGTCCCACTAGTTTTAAACAATAAATATCCCAGCAATTTTTTGCATGGTTGATAATCCTTCTACGGTATTATCTTTATTTACATTATATAACGTTAAGAAAAATTACAGAATAGTTTGCCTGTTTTGATGGGCTCTTCAAAGAGCATTCCTTTCTATTCTTCAATAGAATTAATAATCAAGCCTGGTGAACAACATATGATTGATACCAAAATTACCTAAAAATCTACAGACATTGCTTATTAAGCATAATAAGTATTGATGAAGTTAGTCCCTTAGAGCCTGGAGTATTGCCATACTAGATCCAGCTATAAACGACCTATCACTTTACTACTGGGATCCTCACTAATAAATACATTCTCATGTAAAAACATTAAGAGATAAGTAAAAGCTGCTGATTTTAATTGAGAATATTGAAAAATTCATTTTAATGGTTCTATGTAGAACATGTGCCTACATACTGCCATTTTGTTATGTACTTTTCCTAACTTTTATAAGTCAGTTGAATTAACATCAGATGAACTTCTCTACATTATTCCTTAATAGATGCCTACAGCAATAATTTCTCAAAATTTGATACCAACTATGGACATATGAGAGATTGGAGCCACACAATTGACGTTGGTGATGCTAGTCCTATCTGGTCCACACCTTATCATATTTTAACGGTAAAGAGCAACAAATGAGAACAGAGCTAAGCAATTAAAGTACACTGGATTACTAAGTCCTCCCCAAATCCCTTGGTCGTCCCCTATTTTGATTATCAAAAAGAAGAATAGAGGCCATCAATTAGTGATGTACTACAGAAAACTGAATAACCTCATGATGAAAGATAGTTATCATATCCCACACATTGATGACGCATCTTGCTCAACTTTGTGGTTCTAAATTCATTTCCACTATGGACTTGGCCAGCGGATATTGGCGAGTGGACCTTTCTTCACAAGATCAGAAAAAATATGCCCTTATTTGCAGTGAAGGCCTATTTCAACCCAGAGACTACCTCAATGGTTGTGCAATAAACCCTCATCATTCCAATGAGTGATGGATCATATCCTACAAGATCTTAAGCTATCTTGTGTGTTTTTCTACTTTAATGAAATCTTTTTTTCTAAAACATTTTATGACAACTTAGTAACCTTAAGAAGTTTTTCAACAGCTTCAGGATTCTAAAATTAAGCTGAACTATCGCAATGTACTTTTTTCAAATAAAATGGACCTTCATGGGCATTGTAGGACTTCATCATCCTCTCTGAAGGTCAGGGCCTTTAAAGGCCATTTGATTACTAGTCAAACACTGTTTGAGTGAATCTCTTAGTGACTGTGTTCATAAGCAATCTCTCATCAAAAATTCGTGATTGAGGCTACTTTGTTTGCTTTGAACAGGCAAGGTCTTCTGTAAACAGGCAAAATAATCAATTGTGAAAATAATTAGGAGATCTGAAGGTATTTTATTAATCAAAATTAGAAGATATTTATAGGCTGCTAAGATATTAAGTTTGCCTAAGGAGAATCTAGTGTGACAATTGGGAATGAGTAGTGTAAGGAGACCTCTTTGATGATGTGGCAGGTGGCGTAGGCTTTCTTTGAATATGACTCTTTTTTGCCATGGTGGCCGTTCTGGGGACCTCCAAGTGGCAAGATTTTCACCAGCTGAATCAGTGCCCTTGTTAGTAGAATTGGAGGATCCTTCCAGAATTTGAGTTTCATTTCGTCCATTTGAGATTTCATTGTTCAAGTTGGTCTCAATGCTCATTGAATTGGTGGAGCATATATGACCAAGTTGAAATTTGGGTTGTGTTTGGATCCCACTCATGTCCGTCCAATTTTCATGATTTCCAACAGGTATGCTATCTAACAATAAGAGATTTACCCTTACAAAACTAGGTTGAAACTATATCCAAAATGGCTCCGCCTCAATAACTCCAAGATATCCAGGTGTTTTTGGGTATGATGAGTTATCACCATCAATTTTTCCAAAAATTCTTTCCTTATTGAGCCTCTCATTTACCTATTAACTAAAGACATTTCTTTCTGTTAAAGTGCTAAACAAGATGTAGCATTTCAAACAATAAATAAATTGTTACAAGAATGTCCTATCCTAAGCCACTCATCTTATCATAACCCTTTCATATTGTTTACTGATGCCTCTGATTATGCTGTAGGAGCCATCCTTGCTCAGCTGGATGAAAATGGAGTAGATCACCCAGTTTCATATTTACTCAAGATGCTTTCAAAAAGCTGAATGCAACTAAAGCATCATAAAAAAAGTGTTCTTCTGTACTATCGCTGTACAACATTACATCTTTTTTATGGAACTAACTTTACCGTAGTCATTGACCATGCCTCGTTAAAGTGGTTCCAAATATGTTGGATCCTACTGGAAGATAGGCTATTGGGCATTAAAGCTTATATGTTATGATATGAAGATTGAGCACTGAGATTGACTTGACGTATATGCTGTTGGGTTGACGCTCTTGCCTGTCCTTCACTTAGATAATAGTGAAGTGGAGGAATTTTTAAGACCTCCTAGTGACCCCTAATGCTTGGGACAATGAGGATGAACCTAGTAAGAAAAAGCTAATGTGACATTCAAAACTCCAAGGTGGAGAATGGAAAGCTATATAAGATAGTCATGGCAAGCTGATTGCCCTATCATTTTACCTTTGGAATGAGTACCTGTTATCATGGAAGCTCACTCTACCCTTGGACATGGTGTAGTGCGGACATCCTATGAGTGAATTAAAGCTTTGTTCTGTTGGGAGGAGATTATGGATATTTGTACCAAAAATCATTGATGTTTGCTTAACCTTTAAAAAGAAATATAGTTTCAAGACTAAACATTATTATCAACCTACTAACCCTTTACAACCATTCCACACTATAAGAACAGATGTGGTAGGCCCTATCTCAGACTACAAGCGGGAATAAATACATATTATTAGGAATTGATCATTTTAAAAAATGGGTTATAGCTGTTGCTCTTCCAGCTCAAACTTCCAAAGCTACTGCCACATTACTAAACCAGCATATCTTCACCTAATATTGTTGTCCTCAAGTTCTTCTCTGCAATAATGAGAAAATTATACCACTATAGTATTCATGATCCTGCCTATCTCCATTGAGGCTCAACAAATCTTTTTCAGTCCCCTACAACCTTATTATAAATGGTACTGTAGAATGAGCAATTGGACTTTAGCTTCTATTTTACAAAAAAATAGCCACTCAAAATCCTCTACACTGGGATCAATTCTTGCCTTGTACTCTCATGACATATTATATTAGCTACCACCAAATAAAAAAAATCCCCATTCCATGTCTTGTATGGTCAAGAATCTTGGGTATCTTCCCTTTTAGATAAAGATATTTTTTGGCTAGGACTGATGACACTGACTAAGCTATGAAGAGGTTAGGCCAAAACATCATAGCTACAATTTGATGCAATGACCAATTTAATGACGACCCTTACTAAAGAGTCCTGAGCAGTTAATGACACAGATATCCTCTACCTATTTTTCAAGCTGCAGATTTAGTACTATATTATTACAATTATATCACTACCAGAAGTGGCAAATTTGGGTCAATTTGGGAAGGACTTTTCGTTGTCACTTATAAGTTGGGGATGATAACTCTTTTAAGTCCCTTGACTCTGGAGTTGATATACATAGGGTCCATGGACGATTCTTGCGTTCCTATTATTTTCCAATTATCTTAAAGGGGGTTATGTCATACAATTGGATGTTCGCCTGGTTATGAAGAATATCCAGGTGTTAAATAGTCAAATCGTGCTATTAATTTTAGTCTAACCTTTGGAAATAAGGCAAACTAGTTATGAAGTTCACCCTTATGCTAACTTGAATTTAGTGTTGCCTTCTAAGAGAAAATAACCCCTTTTATAGACTTTAAGGGGTTTCTGAGGGGTGAAAATACGTTTCATTTAATCAGGAGCTAGAAATTGTTTTCATATTTAAGTAAACTAATTCCATACTAAATAATTAGATAAATTATTAAATAATTACTGCATGGATATGACCTTTGTACTGTTTACTAATCACCAAGAACTAAGCCATATCTGAGTGAAAGTTTTTAGAGGGTTCTGATAGGTTATTCTGTCATCTATCATAACCCTACCCCCCTGATTCCTTACACATCATTTTTGATTATAAACTCATCATATTGAATAAAATTTTTCATTTAAATCTAAGTGATAGCAAAGATGAGTCTTCTCCTAAGATTTTTAGATCCATCCAGAATAGCAACAAGGGAAAGTATGCAAATCCAAAAGCACCTTGAAGTTCTATTCATGTTTTTAGCAAGTTATTCAAAGAGGAAATAATCTAGAAGCCTAAATCATTATTAGCCTACCATTTATAGCTACAGTATTCCTTTATATGCAAATGTCATGTGACCATTTTCTTGACTCATATATGGGTTTTGGTTTTCTTTGAAGAAAGGGTTATAAAAACCAAAGTCTTTATTAATTAAGTATCATCTATCATATCTTTTTTTCATTAAGTCTATTTGTGGTCTACTTCTTAGCTTCAAATTTTGGACATCTACTGAATTCTAAATTATCTGCACCTGTTATATTGTTGAATCCTATTGCTAAGCACCTGTGAGTAGCTCCTTACCATTTTGAAAAGGATGGTAAAAAATTTAAAATTATTTTGGGCAATAGTGGATAGCGCACAATCCATTTGGAACAATTGCTTAAATTTTGGACAAAAGGTCAGGCTTGCCTGGTCAAAGAGGGCATGAGAGCGCCTGAGGTCTGCAGTCAAAAAATGGGTGAAAGTGACCAAAAACACCGCAAAGTTATAGACACTACTGAAGCCTTTAGATGAAGAGAGAATATATACTATCTGATAGTTGATTAAAATTAACCAAAAAAAATGTAAAATAGCCAAACTAGCCCATAAGCTCGCCACAGTCAAGGCAAAGGCATTTATGGAAACCTCCATCATGCTTGACCAAATTTAGGAAGATATGGAGGATTTTGAACCGGTGAAACTTTAAACAAGACTGGCAGCCAGTCATGTTGTGCCAATCAACAGACTTGAATAAATCCAATTTGTGCACAAGTCTGCAACAGCCAGGTCTTATCACACTCTCCATGCATGCAGACTGCACTCCAAAATTAACTGAGATACCCCAATTAAACCCAACTGAATCTCATAATCTTTTAGTGGTCTATCACAAGTGCGCCACAATGAAAAATTTCTCCCTACAAAAGGTAAGAGGGGTCCCAAATCTGCAGCCTTGAAGGGTGCCAACTACAATTCTGCACCTTCCCGCCAGTATGGTACTTGCAGCAAGGACACAAAAGTGCCCATAGAGTGTGAAGAGATAGGGACAGGGGGCCCTGTCAATTGATCCCAAGTTGCGCCAGGCATCTCATTAGCAATAGGGACGTTTGCATTGCAGGACTCAGGGCCTTAATATCCTGGGCTAAAGAATTGAATTTCCTGTGGCTTCCCCTTATTTACATTATGGCAATACAGGAAACCACTGTCCAAAAGTGAGGGGAGGCATGAGAAATCATGATCCTTCCTACACTTTGCTTTTGGTCACAGTACTGTGGGGTGTTAGTATGTGCAAACTAACATTTTAATTCAATTTTTAAAGCTTCTTTCTTGAATGACTATGTACTGGCTTAACCTTCTCATGGCATGATGAGATACACACAGTCACCAGTTTTTACACCTTTTATAATTTTGGTAGGTACTGTTGGGATCCACCATATGTTTCACACAGGTCAAACCCACTGAGAAACAGACAGACAATATGGGGATCATCAGTCCTCCAATAGACTAAAAATATAAGAAAATAGGAGCAATTTCCCCAACAACGCTTTTATATATTTCCTATAACTACAGAGACTCTTGACTGTTCCACTTTTGCTCTACTATTAACCAACCTCCTCTTTCAATTGCCCATCTTTCTTATATATCAATGACTTTGGACGATACTGTTCTCATAGCTTAGGCTATTCTATTTTGACGATTCTCTTTGGTTTCAACTGTTATTCTTCAAATCTCTATTGCCCTAATTCAAGGCGATCTAAATAATATTTATCAAATGTCAACATGACCTTATTGCCTTATTTTGAGCCAATCCAATAACAACCCATTATAATTCAATATTGCCTCATCTCAAGGCGTTCAAAAACTCGTAAATATCATCCTAGTCAGCAGATTCTACCCCTTCCGTCTTAAATCTTCAGGACTCATCATCCAGTCATATTGGAATCTTGACATTACCCCCCTTTGACTGGACGATAATCCTCCTATTGTTTATACACTTGGAGAAACTTTGCGTGTATTTGATTAATGATTCAACAACTTGTAGGGTCTTTGATAGTATATGCATTGACACTGGTTTTCTTGATTATTTCAAATGGACCAACCCAGATGATGGGCAGCTTGTTTTTTCACCCAAAACCATGCTGGTCATGTAACAAAACCATTTCATTTCTTGGAATTGGGTCACCTGATACGTCATACCTGATTGGAAGCCCAATAACTAATCTTCTTGGCCAAGCTAAATAAGCATGCTTCCAAAAGAAACTTGATCAATGTGTCAGCTAACCTTCAAGTAATGGTGGGATCCAAACTGCTGTTATCTTCTACGCATGAATAAAGCAATGCCAGAAAAGCGGGGTGCCATCCATATAAACGTTGAAAGGAGCTCTTCCTCATAGCAGAATGGTAGCTGATATTCTAAGAAAAGACAGCAGTAGACAGGAGGGAACTCCATTAAGAGGGTCTATCAGTTACCAGCTTCCTAGGGATGTTCACCAGCGTCTTATTAACCCGTTCAACCATTCTGTTTGATTTGGGGTGATATGGAGTTGTCAGAACCCCATGGATGCCCATGAGCTCATTAAATCTGGTGAGAATGTGCAAGGTGAAGTTGGTTCTGTTATGAGTAATAATGAACTGAGGGTAACCATGTCGCTGGATAATACATTCCATTACAAACTTGGACAATGTGACCGCCCCTAGATCCCATATTGGCTGTGCTTTAACACCTGGTCAAGTGGTCGATAGCCACCAGAATGTACTTACACTGGTTGGCTCCCATTGGCAGAGGCCCAATGACATCCAGAGAAACCGTACGATAAGCAATATATGGCTTCACTAACAGGTACAAGGTCTTCTGGTGGAAAGGTTTTTCCGTTTGGCACTGGTGGCAACAGGAAATTATTATATGCATGTCAAAGTTCATGATCTTCCAATAATACTGAGGGCACAACAGCTTCATTGTCTTGCACACACCACCATGTCAAACTGCCTTGTGGGAGCTCATAATAATCCCATGACATGCTGAGGGTCACAGGAAATTCACCGTAGAATTGCCAATCAACTTTTATAGTTCCCTCTTCCATTGGAAGGTATTCACTCGCATCTAAATTAATGCTTTGATCACTTGGGGTGGTTTGTCGTTGTATTTTCTACTGAGCATATTCTCATACATCACGTTGCTGAGATTTACCATTACAGCAATGGTCAGCAATTAGATAAACCGTTGGCGTTCTAATGATTAGCTCCTGGGCGGTATAGGATCTCAAAGACATAATCCGGCAGCTTAAGAGCCCATTGAGCTAAACGCCCTCAGGCTCTTTGAGGTTTAGCAACCAATGTAACGACGCGTTATCCGTTAACACTTTAAACTTTACCCCATGAAAGTAGACTCTAAACTGCTTATATGCGTAGATCACCACTAAGCACTCTTACTTGGTCACAATGTAATTATGCTCATGGCAGTTCAGACTCCAACTGCTTATTCAATGGGATATCCTCTCCCTCATCATCTTTCTGATAAAGTACCGACCCAACAGCAGAAAGAAGATCCATCCATCTGAATGATAAACTCCCTATTGAATTTTGGATAGCGTATCACCAGCGCACTGATCAGCGCTGTTGAAAGTGTATTGAAGGCGTATTGATGACGTTCCGTCCATTCAAACGCAGCAGACTTCTTTAACAACTCAAACAATGGTCCCCCAATACAGCTGAAGTTAGGGATGAAGTGTCAGTAGTAATCAACCATTCCCAAAATACCTGTATCCCGTTTGCTATTAGGTGTAGTCATTTTTCAGATGGCCTCCATCTTAGCTGGCTGTGGTTTCAGCCCCTTGGAGTCTATCACAAAACTCAGGTATTCCAACTGATCTTTTTAGAAGTTACATTTTCTAGGTCTAATTTCGATGTTCACATCAGTGAGCCGGAGGAATACTGCTTCTAGAAAATTGAAATGCTCTGAGAAGTTTCAAGAGAAAAATTGATATTGTTGAGTATACAAGGACACACAACAGCTTCAGGTAATTGAGGATAGTGTCCATGGCTCATTGGAATGTAGCAAGGGCATTAAACAGTCCTTGGTAAATATGGGTCAGTTGAAAAAGGCCTTTGGATGTGATTATAGCGCATTTCTCCTGTTTCACTATGGGAAACTCAATTTTCCAGTAACCTGATAAAAAGTTTATCGCATAGATTTAACAAGCTCCGCCTAATAAATCCAGCACATTGTCATCCGTGGCAAGGGATATAAGTCCTTTTTTGTAATACTATTGAGCTTCTGGTAGTCTATCGCCACCAGTTGGTTCCATCCTTATTTTTTACAATCAGAACAGATGAAGCCCACGGACTCTTGGACAATTTAAGCATTCCTTGCTCCAGCAACTTAACAATTTCCTCAGTGACAACGTCTTCTGCTTCCCTCAATTAGAAGATTGGCCAAGACCTTATGGGGGATGATCTCCTGTGTCCAATTGATGGACCACCCCCCAAGCACACCCTAAATCATGATCATTGACAGCAAAAATCTCCTTATACTTCTGAAACAAATCTATCGCTTGGTCTTTTTGTTCTTCTTCTAGCCCTATTAAGTTCTCCCATGGTACCATTGTCATTACACCAGTTGGTGACTTGACGGTTAGACCAAATAAATCCAACAAACCAAACTCATGAACCTGAAGGACCTCCTCAACTGGAATAAAGTGTAAATACACCACTATCTGATGCTGGTGGATTCACATTAGTTTGTTATTAAGATTTGCTAACAAAACCTTAATCTCCCCATGGCCTGGAAGTATAATCCCTGGAGCCACATGAGGCTCAAGTCGCGTTTTATGATAGGGCCCAATGACCTCCCCATAAAGTCTGGCAGGCACTTCCACTTCTAACTTAGTGTTCACTAGAACTTGGTGTCCAGAAGGAATAGATATAGGCCCTGAAGCTCGAAGAGGCAGCCCTTGGTATTCATATATCTGCTGAGGAAGGGGCCAAGTCTTACTTTTCAGTTGATAATAGCGAACTGGAATAATCCCATCACTATATGCAAGATTGATATGGCCCATGTGCACAGGATCCTTTGGCACTCCACTAGAGGTAAAGTAAATTGGGATCCGCTGTCCCAAAATGGCAAGGGTCTCCTCCATCATATCAACAACAGCCCCAAATTGTCACATAAAAGAAGTTCCAATTAACAGGTCATAATTATCATTCAGTAGCACTATTGCTGGGGCTACAATGACAATCAACCCAAACCGCAAGGATAGTATGCTGTACGCTCCTTCAGAGACCATGCTTTCAATGCTCATGACCCATACACCATATGATGTTACATGTCGGGCTTTAGTGCCAACTTCACCACCAACTTTGCGAACACTATGTTAACTAGGACGCCTGTATCTATTATAGCACAGACTTGATTTTTTGCTACAAAAATGTCACAGTATGTACACTTAGATAGGATGAATTCTGATTGTTTACAATGTGGACATTTAACGGATCTCATTTCACCAGAAAGCTTATAAAACCACCCCAACCTTAGGGTATTCTTTAAAAAATAGCATCCACATAAAAAGCAGCGTTTTACTTCTTTTAAGAGGTGCATCAGTGGACAAATCCAGTTCATATGTAGAAAGTTGGTCAAACATTTGACAGGCATAAGGCTTCAGGTTCTCCAACTTTTCTTTTGCTTTGATATTGAAATTGAAGTTATTTTGTATTTTTAAAAAAAAAATACAAAAAATCGCTACTTGATTGAGCCAAAACTTATGAATGTCAATGCTTTTGACGCCTGCTGCCCCAGATTGGGGTGGTGGTGCACTGTCATCTGACATATTTTGGCCACCGCCAAAGTGCGCCCAGGCTGGCTCTGCTAGCCCCCCTAATGCTACTAGGCGTTATGTCCTCCCTCAGGACTTGGCCCATCATCTTGAAAGTTCCCAGGCGGTGCTCTGGAGCCCTTTGGTGCTCTCACAGATCAATTGCATTTTGGCCTCTAGGTCAAATATGGTAACCTCTTCCCATATGCAAGTGTGGCCATAATTAAGATGGCCACAGCGTTGTTTAAACCTGCCAGCTTCATAGATTTCCGCCCCTTTAAGGGGTATTTTGACCTCAGTATCCATTCTGAGGCTAATGCAATGGAAGCATCTAAACTGCAATTAGTATTTAAAATCATTCCTCTTCCTACCATTTGCACCCGGCTCCCAAATGAGGCCACTTTGGTGGTCCAGTTCACTGGGTTGCCCTCCCACCTTTCCCCTGAATGACTCTTCCATGAGCTCATGGAGGGTTTGGCCATTTACAGCGCAGACCCCATGCTGCAATTCGTGGTTACAAATTGAGTTAATTATTTGGCAGGGCCGCATGCCTTTGTGATGATCTGCCCATTCCATCGTTACACTCATCTTACAATTCCCCCTTGCACGGCAATCAGATCCACCCCTGCTCACCCATTCTAGGTGCGCGTTGAAAATGGCCGCGCCATTTTACCCTTGTGCTTCAAGCTTAATCACTCAAAGCGCAAGTGCCCTATGGTTTCCACCTCCACCGCTTCCACCGCTCCCCCTCTGGAACCAGCTTGGCTGTTGCCACACAATTTTTTTGATTAGGGATCGATTCTCCCACCCCTAACCTCAGCAAATTCTGGCATGGCTTCCAAAGCCGCAGACAATTAAAATTTTAAAAAAATTCAAAGATTCTGTCAATTTATGGCAACCTGAGCTGATGGCTGAAACAGTTTCAGCTGAGCTGCTGTGGTTGACAGTTCATGGCCAATCAGCTCTGGCCACTGCCCCAAATCCAGTGGCTGGCCAAGTGCTGGCCCAATCCAATCCATTTGAGGCTCCTAAATTGATTGATGAAGATGAATGACCATACTATGTTAAGCAGATTTCTCTTTGAAGGAATTTGTGTTGATCCTCCCAAATTGTAGCCCCGCTGTTTTTGCCCAAAAAATGGGTATCCATTATATAAAATATTAATAAACTGGCAGTCAAAGCTGCGGCTGCTCCTGCAAACACCTTACTCTACCAGCAACTCCATGGGGCGATGGAACTCCTGGTTGAGGGCATTCTTATCTCCAATTTCCCACATGATTTTTATGGGGATGCAAAGTAAGAGATTGAGGAGCTCACTTTTGGTGCAAGCCGCGCTTGCATTGATGCAGAAAAAACTTCTCTTTTTCAACTTAATTATCCCAAAACCTGCCAGCGCATCAAGTAATTCACTTGTGTGCCTGCTCTCATCACTTTCACTAGCACCAGCTTGCCCAATATTATGAGGCAATGGAAGCTGCAGGCCTCATTAATGAAGAAAACTCTCAACTATATTTCCTTATGCCACATGCCGCTGATTCCCCCACTCCTATGCTATCCTCCATGGTCTGCCATCTAAAGCGGGCGCCAGACAAAAGTTTCCTCAAAGCTTCCTCGCCATCTAATATGGCTTCCTATAATGATAACTTAGGGGCCCTATTAGGATTTTTATTTCTAATAATCCCTTTATTTGGCTCATTCACAAATAAAGATGCATGGCAGCTCCCCTTTTTGGGTTGGTGTCAGGTGAACAGCAAGTAAGAATTAGACTAGCCTGACAGCCCAGATGCCAGAGCATCTAAACAGCAAACCAGAATGCTCGGGGCACTGCTGCTGATATGATGAATATGGAACTGGGAAAGAGTTCCACCAATATCTACCGATGAGCCAGAATCTTATATAGGCACAAAATAAAGTACCAGATGCACATGGCCATTAACCCTGAGGGATATGAGAACATCAGCGGATAAGGCGGCTTAATTTTTAACATGTAAAAACAAATTTTTGGGAAGAATTTTAATGGAAATTTTAGGAAAGGAAAATTGACCAACAATTTTCTCAGTGCGATGTGACTGATTATTTAGTAGTTAATTTTGGGGAAAGCAAAGCCAGGATCAGGTCCCTCAAATTTGACCTAACTGGCAAATTATTCAGGAATGGACAGGTTAGTTCCTTGGGAACTGTCATCACAAAATTTGGTGGCAGGCCGAGTTGCTGTAAGTTTGAACTCAAATGCCTGAACCAAAGCTTGACTACATTTCCTATGGTTGGCATGACGGCGTTTAGCCTGATGAGCGGCGGGAATCCCCAAAGGCCACCCCACATAGGGGTGGGCCCATTTGGTTGAGAATGAGTTTGGGACGCCCATCCCGCCCATGCTCAGTTGCTGGGCTGTTCATTCAGTCCATGGCATTGCATCGGGCGCAATGCCCAATTTGTCAGCAGGAAGCTGCCCATTGGGGATGATGCCTGCCAGATTTGGGAGGGGAGAGATTTTTCCAATAATCATGTTAATTGAATCGCAACTGTTGGGCATTCCAGCTGATAGATCAGTCTTCATACCTTTTTTATCATTTAAAATCTGAGCATTGGGCGGATTGCTGCTTGAATTGGTTACAATCAATTTTATTTCGGCGATCTTGGCACAGATTTCACTGATTCCTCATACCAGTTCTGCCAAGGTTAGTGTGGGTACTGGAAATGGGATCTGAAGTGGGAGAGCTGTTACCCAGCACTCATCTACTATGTGAGTGAGATTGCCCTGATTAACAAGGGGTACAGCCATCCTCTTCAGTGCCTTCTTACTCAGAAATGGGAAAATGGCTTGGTCAACACCCAGAGGACGTTCCCCAGGACTTACAGTTGGGCACCACTAGTGCTAAAAAAAAGGTTTTGGGTGCTCCTGGGGTCCTTATTCCTCCATACCCTGGATTTGTGTTTGTGTTAGTAAATTCACCCCTACAACTGGCTGCTAATATAGGAAAGCGTTGTTGTACCAAGGGACTTCCGCTGAATGTATGGGGATAAGTTCAGGCGGGACGTTTTTAGTTATATAGTGGAGGTAGAGTTCCCATCTCTACACAACTCTGACTTTTCCCTGATTGCACTGATCCTGTGGTAGATAATGGACCTGACGATTGAGGCAACCTATTTCCAGGTGCCCAGAGTGACTACATGCAAAACAATTACCCCATAAGACCAGCGTCCTTGATTGTTGAAAGATGGCCACACCAAAATTTGGCCTGGGGTTGAGCGGTGTAAACAGGGCCTACCCAATAGTTGAACTGCTGATGCAACTCAGTTAGGAGCAAGGCGCATTTTGTTAATAATGCTGGGGGTTTTCTAAATGGACGCTGAACAGGGTTGGATAATTCACCCAATTAAGAAAGTCCAGCAGCAGAGGCGGCAGGGTTCCACTCTATATTGGGCGGGGGGAAGTTAGTGGATTGATAGTATAAAATTTGAACGATTTTAAGCAAGGGTACATCGTCTTCTAGATATGGAGCCATTGCATTGTAAAGATTACATATGGCTTCACTGCGGAGGTCATTGCTATGCATATGTCTGATTCAGTTAAAGTCTCTGCCCCAATTAACATGTGAGCTTCCACCATAAATTGATCATCAAACATGTTGAGGGTCTCATTACACTGAAACACAATGATCAAGAACTCAGCCTTCCACTGAAACATCTTTGTGTACTTCCAAACAACCACAGCACAGTATCCTTCACTTCCTGGTTTGTAACATAACTGTTTGAAAGTTAGCAAGTAACTTGGTCAGCGCTTCCAACATCCAAGGTGGATATTAACAATTTAGATTTATGCCAATCTGAAGCTCCTTCTGTTGAAAACTCAAATTGCTTAAAGAAACTATGGATGTTTCCATCACAATCAAATGGAGGAGCATATCAAAAAAAACTTCTGCAGAAGCTCCCCCTTCCATTGGAGAACAGCATCCAAGGCAAGTTTGAGTTCTACATATTCAACTGGTGTAGTGTGTCAGGAAGATCTCTTGTCAAAGCAAGCATGATGCGCCATGGACAATGACTGAGTAGTTTTTATCATTTTTGTGATTTATCAATGGGCCCCATGTAGTGAGCACTACTGTTATATATTCATCAGAATCAGTGAGATACGCCAAAGGAGTTTTGCACAGGGTTAAGCCCACTGAGCAATAGGACCAATGATATGACAATCGTCATCCTTGAAACAAGTAATAAACTTTTAATAAAATTGAGAGCAATTGCCCAAAAGGTACTCTTTATTCAATTTAATATATATACAGCAGATCCTTGCTGTTCCGCTTCTCTAAACTACTAACAATCCTCTTCTTTCATTCATCTCATCTCGCTTATATCTCAGCAGCTTCAGACAATATCATTTCTTCAGCTTAATTATTCATTTCCACCATATCTCATTGGTTCCAGCAACTCTTCATTTATCAAATTCAAAATTGTCTAGTTTGAGGCAATTTACTAACTGTTGTACATCAACACCTCCAAATCACCTCATTTGGAAGCAATCCAATAACCATATGTTCTAACCCAATATCATCTCATCCTAAGGCGCTCATAAATCTTAACTCATACTCAGGCTTGGCAGATTCTACCCATTCCACCGTAATGACTTAGGGCTTATCATCCAATCATATCAGAATCACAACAACTATAATACAACAAATAATTATTGACTAAATTATAAATTTATATAGAATTTAACTTTGAGTTGCACCAGACTCTTACTTTCCTCAATTAGGATTTAGGTGTCAATTAATTGTTTATCTAACTAACAAATTGAGTTATCTGTTATCTTTTTATCTATTTATTTAGGTTATAAATTAATAATTATTCTTTATATTATAATATCCTAAGTGGATCTACATTTGTCCACAGTAGTCTCAAATCTACTAGCTAATTTTAAGGTAAATTTAATATGCTTGTAGAAATGTGTGTTAATGCAATAATTAAACTATAACCACTAAACATAAAACTTTAACAAAATAACTCACTTAGAATAGTTGTTTAACAAACATCAAGCTAATATACAGTTTTTTTGATTTGTATTATAAAATACTTTTATCAATTTATCAGGTAGTCAGCTAATAATGATACTTGATATTTATATTTGTTTTTTTATAATTTTATAATTTTATAATTTTATAATTTTATAATTTTACTAGCCGATTTACCCATGCTTCGCTACGGTGTCTATAAAATTTCAGATTTTCAATCTATTAATTTAGATTTTATATTATAGATAAACAAAACCACTCAGCCAAATCTAATTGCTCAATCGAATCAACCAAAAACCACCAACCACTTTAGTAAACCTAACTGAAATTATCAAAACAACCAATAACTAATCACCCCTCAAAGCTAAACTGTGTCCTATCGATTCGAATAAAAGCCATCAACCACTCGGCCAAACAAAAAAACCTATCGAATCAATCAAATAACACCAAACTGCTACCCGAAACATATCTTTATACTTAAAATCATTGAGTATGTGACATTAGAGGCTAAATCGGGTTTTTAGCATTTTTGCTCCTTTTTTATCCTGCTTTTTATTTTTGTCAGCAAGAAGGGTCCCCTGGTCCCTTTGCCTTGAATAAATGAGTATGTGACATATCTTCCAAACTACTAAATCAACTTCTACTTAACTTGCCCAAAGTATTTTATTAATTAGGTGAACCAAACTAGGCAGGTTTTTAAAATATATAAACCTAACATCCAGATACCCGTGCTTCACTACAGTATTTAAAGTTTATCAGATGATAAGCTCACATTGTAGCCTATAGGCTGTGCCAGCACTAATCTCGAGCCACTCAGACTAACAGCTCCACTGTTGCTCTCGTGGCTGGTGAGTTGATTATCTAACTACTTAATCTACTTAAACTCTAATACTGATTTTTGTTGAGTTTCAGGTGAGCAATTTGGTGAATCATTAGATAATTTTTGCCAATTCCCACCCACTCACCCAAATATATTGAACCCATCAGGCTCGATAATTTCAGATACGATCTTATTTGCCAATTCTCACCCACTCACCCAAATAAAATAAACTTATTAGATTCGATTAGCTTCAGGTGAGCAATTTGATGAATTATTCAATGATATTTGTCAATCTTCACCCACTCGCCCAAATAGATTGAGCCCATCAGGCTCGATAATTTCAGATTCGATAAGATTTGCCAATTCTCGCCCACTCACCCGAATAGATTGACCCTATCAGACTCGAAGGTTTCAGATGTCAGACAGTCAGTGAATTTTTTTAGATTTTGGAGTGCGCAACCTGAGATGATGCACTTGAGGGATGGGGGAAGGAAAGTAATTAGGATTATGATCTTAAAGCAATAAGCAAAAAATAAATTTTGGTGTTAGTCACAGCCTTAGACGTCTCGCCTTGCTGTGGTTTTCTGTTCAGGGGGCCAAAATTCTTTGGGAAAATGGGATATACGTAGACATCTTTGATGTACCGTGGATATCTTGAATATGTGAAAAATGTTCTAAGATCCAATCAACGCGTTTTTTTTTTAGTAAAATGGTTTCAGAAAATTAACCAGATGGATTACTCTCAGTAATATCAAAATTGGGGGGGGTCAATTAGTAGGACATGATTGCCAGCTAATTGCCTAGTTTGTATTTTTTAATGTTATCTTTGCTGATCAGTGCTCCTAATTTGGGTGAGTTGAGTCCTTTTGCTGTATTAAATAATCTCCAATAGTAATGTTATTTGAAGGTTGACATTGGTGACTAATGCTGATGATGTCAACCAATTAATTACTAATTGTTTGGGTTTGATGCAATCTTTGTTTGACGCCAGCTGCCAAATGTGGGCCATTATGGGATTTTACAGTGAAAAGCTGATGTTTCATTATTGAATATCTAATGATGATTTTGCTGCCCTGAAAATGAGTACTGGCAACTAATGCCAAGGATGCTTAAAAGTTATATAATAAAAGGAATTTATATATATGACTAATTTATAAATTGTGAGAGGATGGTTCAACATAATATTAAGTGAATATGGTGAGCAGATTGGGAGGGAATTAGTGTTATGGATGACTGACAATTGGTTGAAGTTCCAGCTTGGCTGGACTGAAGTGTTTTCATAGGCAAACTAGCCTAGAGTATAAATAGTTGCCATTTCCTCAAAATAAAGATCTCTTTCACCCACCTTTACTTATTTGAAGTAGCAAGAGCAACTAAGATGGGTAGGGGTGGGACTGGAGATACCCAAGGCAGGTGTGGGGTGACGCGCCTGGAGTGACCAATGCTGCCAGCTCACATATCTCATCCCTACAAGAAACCCTGACAAGAACCTGGCCAACTGGCCACCAATGACAATGGGCTTTTGGCCGTCATCCATGAGGGTGATGCAGCATAGGAGTACCATAGCCACTCAGGATGGGGGATGGACTTTCTGGGGCACACCTAAGAGGGGCTGGTGATTGGTTATGAGGGAGAAGGAGCAAGGGGTTGGGACGCCCAGGAAGGGGTTGAGGACAACTGGTGAACTCCCAAGCAGGACCATGGGGCTAAGGCAAAAGACATTGGTCTGCTGGGTTGGTGGGCTGGATGTGAACTTGTAGGGCGTTGGTACGCCTATGAAGGTGAAACAGAAAGGGTCAGCCAGTCTCCATACTGGTTGGCCTGGAACACTAGCGGAGCCCACTATCATCAGAAAAGCGATTTTCTGACAAATGTCTTCCCAGAACAATTAGTAGCCAAAATTTTTGTTTAAACTCATTATAATTTATTAATGGCTCTAGTTGATCCAGATCCTTTAGTATTCATCATAGCAGTGACCCAGTTACAATGGATCGCACATAATGATAAAATAAAGGTTATTTTGTTTCAGTCTCAGTTTCATTGCCTTGACCCTTGTTGTACTAGCCATCATTGGTAAAAATTTCTTAAATTTGTGGTGTTTTGCAGTTGTGCTAGGCGCTCTGCTTCCTCCCAAATTTTGTTTGCCATTTTGCAAGTTACAAATCTGTGGTGCAGTGAATTCTCTTATTTGCATACCATGAACTTCTTGTGCGCTGCGTTTGAGCGCTCCCCATGTGAAAAAGCATTTTTCTACTCTCCAGTGAATAGTTATAATCTAAGAGTGAAGAAGAGGCTCACCAGATACTTTTCAGATAGTAATGCTGAGCTCAGGTGGGTGTATTATTCCACATAAATCCAGAACTAGGATTGGCTTAATTTTTGAGACTGTGTAGTTAGAGTTGTTTGTTGGCTCTGTATGTAGATCAAATTTCAAAATTTTCCGTCTTCACCAGTGATGTAATTCTTGTGTTTTGAATTTTGATCCTCAGTGTAATTTTTTGTATTTTGAAATATTTGAGCATTGCCTTGCCTCAGGTGTCACGTCCCATATCCCTACTAACTCCAGGCATGAACTTAGGTAGTTGTATAGGGTGGCTGATAATCCTTAGTTCCTGAGGGCCAGGTTTCTGGATATTTTTGTCATTACTGCAGATGCCCATGGAGGTGAAATCTCTTCTTGTGAAGTCGCGGCTTTGACCTAATTCACAAATATGCTTGCGGAATTGCATTCAGGATCAATTAACCTTATCCCACCTTCAGAAGCTGACCACTTTAGTGTGGTGGTTCTGTCTGGAAGGGAGCGCGCGCCTCAGAGCCAGGAAGATCTATTTCTGAGAGTTGTCTAAAAATTTTTTGCTAAAAGCAATAACATATGTAGGATATCAAATTTTTGAGAAAAGCTTAGTGTTGGCAAGGTGGCACTTTAACAGACATTGATGTCTTTCTGAACATCCACCTTGCCACTGTCATTTAGATATCATGGAGTAACTTATCTTCCACATATTGAGTTGCTATACCTGCGCTTGTATTAGAATCCCTAGGTGTCTGATGGGTTCTTTGGAAAAGGCATCTGAAAGGGAGTTTAAACAAAGCTGGACCTCTTGCGCTTTTTCAATTTGCATTGATTTGTAACTTTTCTCTTTGTCCGCTTTCTTTAGGTCCTTGGAGCTTAATATTTGGTAACTCCAAAGCTTGTGATTTTAGTCTTGTTGAGTTTAGCTTTAGAGGATTTTCATATATGCTGATTATCTCCTCTACTTTCTTGGAATCCGCCTTGGAAGAGACCTCTAACACGCAGTCATCCTCAAAGCCCAAAACCTTTAGTGGATTTTGACACTTGCATGCAATCGTGAATAACTGTTCCTTCATAACCCATAGGAGGGGATCAATTTAAGATCGTACAGGATAGGGCTGAGTGGGTCCCCTCAACGAAAGCCTCTCTCAGGTGCAACTGGAGGTGAAATAAAGGCTAAACCAAGAACGGAGAAGGTGGTGGACAATTGATGGTTTGCTACCCATGAGATAAAGGGTTTTGGAATGCCTTTTTTTAGTACTAGATGGTCCCAACGGGTTTTGGAATGCCTTGTTTGCGAAGTATTGCCGCTTAGTAGTCCCAACCTACTCTTTCATATGCCTTGGCTTGGTCAAGAAAGCAAAGCGTACCTTGGAGTCTCCTCCTAGTGTATTTATTACTTGGTAAATGTTGTCCAAGATGCTCTTCTCTGAGATAAACCTATGTAGTTGTGGAGCATTGCAATCCTTTTCATTTTCTGTTAGACGTTTAGCCATAATCCTCACCATTATCTTCATGTCTGCGTTGCTTAGAGATATTAGGTGCCACTTATTTAGTTCAGTACAGTTTCCTTTTTTGTAAGTTCTATTGTATAAGCTTTCACGCCTTCTGGGATCACTCTACCCTCTTTCAGACTTGAGTTAAAGAGAGAGCGCTTGGGCTTCCTTATTGATTCAAAGTGTGCTTTGTAGTAATAATAGGGTATACCATCTGGTCATGTGACTTTTTTGGTGATGAGTCTCCGCAGAATCTTTGTGAGCTCTTCCTCAATTATAGGGTCAACAAGGTTGCTAAATGCTCAACATGGTTAGGAACAACGTTAATAAAGTAGTCTATAGTGGCTTCCTCTGTTGAGTATGATTATACAGTTCTGAGTAGTAAGAATGGGTGATGTATGCTATTGCTTCTGATTTGCTAGTAGTTTGGCCGTTATGTGTTTGGAGTTCTGTGATGCTAAAGTTTTTGGACCTCGCTTTATAAGCCTGGTAAAAAACTTGGATGGACGATCCCCCTGAGCAGCCCATCTGTCACCTACTTGAAGTGCCCCATGTGCATTTGAAGTTTTTTATGTTTCTTGATTATTTAGTGTCTGTTTCACCTAATCTCTAGCCCACTGCGGTGAGTAGGCACTGCAAGATGACTATCTTTACAGATGTCTAATAATCTCTGAGCTTTATCAAGTTCTGACATATTTTTTCTTGTGCATTGGGAGGCTGCATGGGCTGGAGCAGACAATATTTTCGTTTTTGATGTTTGCTACTGCTGCCACAAGGTATCTGAGTCAGTGCATTTGGCTAGTTCTTCTGCATGTACTTTCATCTGATTTTCTACTTGGACCAGATTCACATTCTTTGAAAGCATTCTTTTATAGCGATGTTGCTTTGGGGTTCTTTCTTTGATTAAATGATAAATTTTCACCATTCTATGGTCTGTTTTGTGTAGGTCAATCGTTGCAAATTCATCAGCTTGTGATTTCAATGAGGCGGGTATAGTATCCAGTCCAGACAAGTAGCACTGATCAATTGATTGCATACAATGTTGGATCGCGCCAGATTTGGAAAATATGATTCTGATGATGGTTTGGCATTAAAGAGACCTTTTGTTATCATCAATTAAAATATCTGTCTTGATCCTATTTGCAGGTTTGTGACATTTGGCCATCTGTCACAAGTTCTGTCCAGCCAGCGATTGAAGTCCCTTAGGGAAATAATATCTTCTGGAAGGTTCAAGTCTATTAGGTTGACTAAAAACTCTTACCTCCTTTCCGCTTCAACAGGGGCATATACTTATGTGGCGTGATATGATTGGTTATCCCAAATAAAGGCCAGATCTAGAACCCTTTCTTCTAATTAAGAGTAGTAGCTGGTATCTTTCTTTTGCTTCAATAACTAAATTGAAGCCAAATTTGGATTTTTATAAAAATAAAAAAAACAACTGCTTGAATGAGCCAAAACTTACCAATGTCAATGCAATTGACGCCTGCTGCCCTGGCTTGTGGTTGTGCGCCACCATCTGGTGTCTTTTGGCTATCACCAAAGTGCATCTGGGTGGCTCTGCTAGCCCTCCCAATGTTACTAGGCGTTATGTACCCCCTCAGGACTTGGCCCACCACCTCACAAGCTCCCAGGAGGTGCTCTGGAGCCCTTTGGTGCTCCAACGGAGCAATTTACATTTCAGCCTCTGGGTCAAATATGGGAATCTTTTTCCATATGTGAGAAGGGTCATCAGCAAGATGTCTATGGCAGTTTTCAAACCCACCAATTTTATTGACTTCTTCCCCTTTAAGGGGTACTTTTATCTCAGCTTCCATTTGGAAGCTGATGCAGCAGTAGCATCTTAGCTGCAAATTGTTTTTAAAAAATTCTGATTCCCACCATCTGCACACAGCTCCTGGATGAGGCCACTTTAGTGGTCTAGCTTACCAGGTTGCCCTCCCATCTCTCACCTGAATGCCTCTGCCACGAGCTCATGGAGGGTTTAGCCATTTTTGGCACAGACCCCATGTTGCAGTTTGTGGTTCCCAATGGGGTGGATTGGTTAGCAGGGCCTCGCGCCATTGCAACAATCTGCCCATTTCATCACAATTCTCACCTCACAATTCCTCCACACCATGATCAGATCTGCCCCTGATCACATGTTCTGGGTGCACATTGAAAATGGCTGCGCCATTTGCCCATTGTGCTTTAAGCTTGACCACTCAAAATGCAAGTGCCTCACAGTTTCCACTTCTGCCGCTTCCACCACTAAGCCCTCTGGCGTTGGGCCCACAGCTATTTCACCCCAATTTTTCAAATGGGCTCAATCCTCCTTCCCAACCTTGGGGCAATTTGGTGCTGCTCCAAAAGTGGCAGCCAATCAAAAACAAAATTTTATAAATATAATACAAATTTGACTGGATTATGGAATCCTGAGTCTATGGATGAACCAGTTTCAGATGAGCTGCCATGGTTGATAGCACATGACCAATAAGCTACTGCCATAGCCCCAATTCCTGTGGCTGGCCCAGTGCTGGCTGAACCCAATCCATTTGAGGATCTCAAATGAATTGATGAGGACAAACAGCTGTACAGCGGTGAAACTGGATTTTGCTTTGGAGAAGTTCTTCGTTAACCCTCCCAAATCACTTTCCTGCCATTTTCATCCAAAATCGGTTTTCCAATCTACAAAAATATTAACAAAATGTCAGTTGAGGTTTCAGCTGCCCCTGCCAACACCATACTCCACCAGCAACACCATGGGTCAATGGATCCCCTTGTTGAGGGTATTCCTATCCCCAATTTTTCTCATGATTTTGAGGAAGATGCGAAGTATGAAATTGAGAAGCTTGCTTTCAATGCATGATGCGCCTTAATTGATATGTCAAAACTTCCCTTTTTAACCCCAGTTATCCAAAAACCTGCTGGAGCATCAAGTCATTCGCTTGTGTTCTGGATCTCATCACTTTCGCTGAGCATCAACTTGCTCAGTACATTGAGGCGATGGACACCACCAGACTCATTAATGAAAAACCCACAATTATACCCCCTTATGCCCCATATTGCCGAAGCTCCCACCCTGATGCTGTCTGCCATGGTCTGCCAGCTAAAGTGGGCGCCGAAGAAAAGTTTCCCCAAAGCTTTCTCCTCTTCTGATATGGCTTCCTAAGCTGTTAGCTGAGGTGCCATGTAAGGAATTTTTTATTTCTACTAATCTCTTTGTTTGGCCCTATTTGCAAATAAATATGCATGGCGGCTCCCCCCTTTTGGATTGGGCACCACTAGTGCTAAAATGAAGAGAATAGTAGTTGGTGATTGTGACTAGCTAATGCTTTAACTACAAATCCACAAAAGCTAATCCAAATTGATCACAAATTAAGAAAGAGCCTGGACTACTCTTCCTCTTTTACAGTGGTAAACTTGCACTCCTGCAAGGCAAGCATGTCCACTATAGGGTTTATCAGGAGCCCTCACTTCTTATCAAGGGACTTATTGGGTAAGAGTCCTGATATGTTCTAAGTTCAAATTTTCAGAAAGGCCAGAACGCCTGCTATGACTTCACAAGGCCGTTCAGGCCCTGTGCAGCCAAGGCTGCTTGCTTGAATCTGGACCTAGTCATATGACCCTCATAATTGGTCTAGGGTGGTGATATATTTGATTGCCATTCAGGTGGCTCAGAGCCTTGATTAAAATTTTCCATGCATTGAATACTATTATCATCCATCCCATTGAGGGTTTTAAAACAGTTAGTTTTTGAGAAAGGTTTGTTGTACAGTTCATGAGTGGGTTGGGCTCCATTGTGTACAGGTAAAAGATGTTCATAATCCATTTCTGATTGATATGCTCACTACTCACTATCCTGCGACTTCTGAGCTTTATTGGGATAGACATAATAGTGAGGTGCTCCTGTTATTGCTCAAGATTACGCTTGGTTGCTTCCTCCTAAGCTTCCACTTCCTTCTCCTCCTTTTGCTTCTTATGATTGGCCTTTTCCGCCGCCTTTATGGCCATTTTTGGTTTTTTACGCTGCTCAGGGAGACTGGTTTGACCATCTCATAATTAGCCTGTGATCCTTAAAGGTGGGATGTGGATGCGTCTCCTTGATCTGGGTCCTTTGGGATTTCTTTGATATCAATAAATTTTCTTCCTTCCCATGGAGACAGACATGCAATATTTTTATGTCCTACCTTGTTGCAACTTGCGCATATAGGCGGGCACTTTTCTGGGTGGACTGAGAAAGGCTGAGTTTGGTTCCCCTTTGAGTTAAAGTGTACGTCTTGCATGGGATTGTATTGATGTCACCCTCAGTGTCCATGCCTGGGCAAATCATTGCTCAGCTTTGTCTGTATCCAGGTAGGGCAGGAGACAGTTTTCTACGTTTCAAAGTAGACTAGTTCCTCATATGCACTCAAGTCACTTGTAAGCGCTACCTCCAGGTCATCTTGTTTTTAGTGGTTGGATGTACTTATAGTACCAAAAAGTGGTTTTAACACCCAAAAAACAGGCATGTGTAATTGGGATAATGGCTTTGATTTGTTCAGGCTCCTTGCCTACCATAACTTTAGTGTTGGTGACTACAAAGGGGCCGCTATGGCAGCGTTAGCAGCCTCAGCAGTAGTTAAGTCTAGGTCTAAGGTCCCATCTTGAGTTTTTCAGTCAAGCTTACAGCTTCTGGGAAGCAACCTGGGATAGCCTGACAAACTGCTTCATATTTAGAGGTTCTTTAATGCCAAAGCTAATATGCACTCCAAACTCACATGAGGACTTGGGAAATGCGTGGGTGATGTTGCCAGTTTGGTGGGTCTTGGACCACCTTGAGATAGTTGCTATATGTGACATATGGTCCCTTTTTGCACTATGGTTAAAGTTGAGCAGCTGCGCTTCTGGCCGCGCTGTTACCCTTCACTACTTCTACAAAGGAGTGTGAGATTAGTGGATTAGGCCACTTTGTCTTCCCCTGATTGGATGGTACAAATAAGACACGCTGTGATTGGTAAAATCAATTTAATCACCTGTAAAAAGTGATGCTTCCATGAAAGTAAAGCTCAATCTTTTGAATGATTTTATAGTTATTTAATTAGCAAATTAATTTATTACTTCTCAGATATACTGAAGGATGTAAGTACTTAATCAAAGGTTTTTTAATTGTTAATGATAGGTTAAAAAACCAAAATTATAAGTATGCATTTTTAGGACCTATGGCCTTTAATATAATTGGTTAATTGAGAATTATGTGATGAGCATCAGTAATATAGTATAAGTGGTTTTTTTAATTTAATACTATTATAAAGTAATTTTATATTATCTGTATATAGTACCATATATTTTATACAGATAAACACATCATCTTATTGCTACATACTTAGTGATATATATCAATTATTGTATCTATTTTTAATAATAATGAAACATAAATGATAGAACTATTGCTTTATAATTATTATTTATAGCTTAGAATCTAACAGTATATCTAATATAGATTAGTATTATCTTTCTACCAACTTGATAGCTACATCAAAAATCTTTACAAATATTTGCATGCAAAACTGGGGGTTCCTGTTAGTCTATCTATTTAAATCTCAAAAGAAACTAAATATGTCTTTAATAATATTGGAATCTATTGAACTGATTGCAATATGACTTTGCATGCTCATTGCAGTCTATTAATGAAATATTATCAATAAAAGATTTTAAACAAAATAAAATATCCTATATATTAAACATAACCATTAATTAAATTATTTTCTGGTTTTTTTACTATTATTTAGATATTTATTATAAAATCCATCAACCTATCATTTAATTAGCATATTTAAGAAATTTAATACTTCTATATATGATGGCTAATAAATTAGTTTATATTGTATTAGTTCTAAGTTATTTCTTTTTACTTAAGTACCTAATTATAGCAGGTACTTAATGGGAGGTTTCACTTATTTGGTAAATATAGGTTGAACAGAACCAAAAAATATAGCTAAAAGCTCTTTTTCATAACAATATGACCAACCTGGATTTAAAACCTACTTTCTGAAGGAAGCTGAGGAAAACTAAACTAACTAGATCTGGGTATTAAACTATATGTAATTACAAATCATTGTCTGGGGGTAAGTGGATGTCATACAATTACAAGTCAGATATTGTGAGAAGAGTGTTTTAAGGGGAAAAATGGCAGATACCCACAAAAACTCTAGCTAATTCTTGGTGGAATCCCTCAAATTGGGGAAAGCCTTCTAAGTATACTCCTCAGCCAAAAAGCTTAATTGTCAACAGCCAGGTTTGCTGAACCTGCAGCCATTTATGTGAAGTCTTGCTGAGGCTCCTCCCCCAGCCCCTCAACTGTTTCCTTCAACCACCTAGGTGGAGACCACCCCCTTTTATAGTGGTGGAGGGGGTCCCACAAGGTGCAAATATCTTCCCACCTAATGATTAGGTTGTATATTAAATCCTTGCCTAACAGACTTATCCTACTAAGTATCAACCCTTCATTAGCGTTCTGTTGAAGTGAGGCAAAGTTTGAGAGCTCTGATAGGTCCAAACCTCATATTTTCTAATTCAGCTATTTCTAGCCTAATCTGAATTTTGTGCCTCAATCACTTCAAGCCTCAACACATTTAAATATTAAGTATCATGATATTAGGAGGGTTCACTTCTTGATCCTCAATTATTAATTATAAAAATATTAAAAATCAATCCTTTAGTTTAATTATAGTATTATTATTTTGAATATAAGTGGTCTTAAAAATCCCCTAAAATAATTATCTCATCAGTAGAGAGTGAGCCTTCTCTGAACGTTATTGTAGAAATCCAGGGAAAAAATAGCCTCAGCAAGCATCCAAATCCCTGGATTCCCACAGTGGGTATGTTCCACATCTCCTCTTAAACTAATAAACCGAGTTTCAACCAGACTTCGCACCAATATTTAGTACTATAGGAGAGCCTCTATAGATATATATTAATTAAATTAAGAAAAATGGAAAATATATAAGAATGAATTGGTATATAATTTTAGTAAATTTTATAATTCTTTGGCAGAGTAGCTTGGCATCATTAGGTTCATTTGTTAGGTTAATGGTTTCAGTTAAGCAGTTTGGTGGTTATTCAACAGATTCAATTGCTTCCTAAACTTAACTATGGCCATCTAGAATATAAAAATAAATTAATCAATTAGAATCATCTGGTAAATTCTAAACTCAAGCAACGTTAGGGAATCCGCTTTTAGAGCATAGAAAGCTATATTAATAAGCAGCATTGAGTTAGTAGCAGCAATATGCGAAAAATTAACACTCGTCTAACATTATAACAACAAAGTACGATAATTTACTAAGTAATAGATATGGTGAAGTGTAGTATTTTTGCCTATTGGCTAGTTTCCAAAACAACTATTCTAAGTCTGAAGGAATTTAGATCATTGAAAAGACTTTTGATGAAGTGAACCCTAAGAAGCCTTCCAAGTGTTTGTTCACCACAACGGGGAATTTGGAAGTTATGATGGGGAAGGAGATATATTTTTTGTGAGAATTAAAAACAGACTGCCAAGGGAGGATACCCCAGTGGTAGAGTATGGACCCTCTACCACTGCCTCCCGAGTTCGATCCCGGTAATGGACTTTGGGTAGGGGACGATTTTGACTGTGTTGGTTTTGCGCACCAATGCCCCGAACCGAGATAGCAAATAGCAAAGGCGGTCCATGGAGTTCCTGGCCTATCATACGCCGCGCATGGAGGTTTTCCGGGTTTTATCCTCCTTTCCCATTTTCTTCACTTCCCTAATCGGTGCGGTATCGTCCCCAGGTCGGCCCACCTCGAATAAAATTTAAAAACAGACTGCCAAGCAAACCCAGATACTACCTTTTTATAAGGTGGACGCGGATTCACAAGGTTAAACCAAAGATGAGAATCTAAAGGTACTGGAAAAGATATGGATTCCTTTACTTGAATCTTGACGTTCAGAGTTACATTACATTTTCGACCTGGACAATCGATTAATGCTGCAAGTGGAATGGCACTTCCAACCCAGAAGCTCTCAAACGTGGTTCTAAAGCATTTTGTCATACGATGAGTTCTGTTTTTGCTTTTAGAACATGAGTTTTGATAGCGGGGAAAGACTTGATACTTGCTCTGCCGAAGTTTGGGGTTGAGTCACCACCTTGTTCCATTCACTGGCCGAGGAAAAATTCCTTTTTTACCCAACTTACGCTCTGATAGTCAACTTCTTCAAGAAAGGACCTAGTATTAAAGTATGTACTCAATGTCCTACTACTACGTAACTGTACTTTATCCTGAACCAAGGTTCCTACATTAGCAGAATGTCTATCGATAGTTGGTATTAACTGAAGGAGCAATAAATTTGGTCTCATTCGCTTGTATGTTTTATAAATTGTTTAAGTCCTTAAATACCCCATTAGCGTTAATTTCCTTTTATTTTAAGAGCAATAGCTGTTAGCTTACTTTTACACCTCGCGTTTATTAACCGTCTCGACATTGGCTTTTCTGCTTGCGAGGTTTGTTGTTCAGATTTTGCAAGCATGAAATTTATTTTGCTGTTCCATATAGGAACTTAATCAATCATGTGATAGTTTGTGGGCCTGCGACCATTTTGAATATAAAAATCAGTTTTTAATTACTACATAGAAATAGTTGTAGTATTTTATATATCTGTTCCCTTCCGTATAAATAAAAAATAGTAACTCAAGCAGAAGCTATTTTTATTTCTGAATTTTAATTTGTTGCTGAGCGATTATAAACTAGTAAGCCACATAAAACATAAATATGGTAGTCTACTTTAAGTTTTATTTTTTGCAGTTGTCATTTTTAGAAATTGAGAAAAACATTGCTACATTCAGTTTCTAATTATATATAGAACTGATCCCATATTTATAATTAGCTTGGCTCATAAATATTTTTTTATGTTTCTCAAGATGTGGTAATTGTATCTTTATGTATACTAATAACGAAACTTACATTGGGATCATCTAGTGTTAAGAACAATAATGAAAAATGCATCATTTCTGTCTCAAAATTGCAAGATCTGAGATGAATCAAAATAGGGAAGGAATCAAAGGTGACAAAAAGTACTGTAGGAATTATGATTATATATGTAAAGTCAATTTAGTAAAGTTAGCTATGTTCCATAAACTATTTTTTAACATTTCCATTCAAAATTATCATATCATTTATAGTATAGCAATTAGCTTACCTGATTAAAAATTTTAATCTGCGTAGATCACTTTGAGTTTCATATCACAAAATTTCTGGTAGTGATAATTTCATATATTAGCCAGACTAATCAGTTAAACTCAACATTTTTATACTCTAAAGTAAATTATCTGATTACACTTGATACTAATCTTGATAAATAAGAGAATATTAATTTAATGTTTTAAATTTTTAATTTTTAATATTTTAAATTATAAATTTTAATTTACCCTTTAATTTTTAACCTTCATTTTGCTTTGTTTTTTTATTAAATTTTTGTGTATATTCAGTTTAATTTTTAATTATATTTTTATTTTTATTTGTAAGTTTTAAAAATAGTTTGGTGAGCTTTGGGACAAGATACTAAACTCCCTCATCTTTAATCATATGAATTATACTCACCAGAGCTATCGCCACCAGCTATAGTGATATGAGGTGACTAATTGTATGTGGAGACTGATTCCTGAAAAGAACAAATTTTCTAAAAGAATCTTTAGATCAAGAATTTTCAAAGTAGTACTATTGCTACATTTGTAGAAAGGAGTATAGATTCATATTAGCCTAATCAATTACAATTCCAAACCCCCTCTCCCAAATAATCAAGCTACCCCCCAATTTAGTAATTATTGGAATTAGGAAAAGGGAATTTATATAAAATTGTTGGCAACAATTAGTCCAAAACTGTTTGAGACCCATTTTTAAATATGGGTTGGCAACTCTTAGGATGACTAATATCAGACCAATAGAGGAAAAATTTGTTAGTTTGTTGTTTTAATTCTCCAGCTAAAACTTAGCGTTTTTGTTGTTTAGCTACCATTTTATTTTTATTATCAAGCCTTATTTTTTGTTTAGTTCAAGGATATTGACTAGAGGTTATTTGGCTAGAGTCACCTTTATTTAAATTAAATGATATGATAAAATTGATTGATCTCCTAATCAGGACTATTGCAGTCTCTTGTCATTATATGGGAGAACACACTCTTTAATTATTATAAAACCTGCCAACCCTAATTTTCACATGAAGTATATGACTAGAGATAACACACTTAAAAATGGGGCATTGAGGATAGTGAGAAATTCTAAAGCCCTCCAAACTCAGCAGGAGGAAGAAAACCATCTATCCTACTGTCACAAAATTGACCCTGGGCTCTGCTAGTGTGCTAGGCCAACCAGTATGAAGACTGGTGGCCCTTTGCTGTTTCAACCTCATTAGCATACCAACCCCTATAAGTCCTTCATCCAACCCATCAACTAACCACCAATGACTTTGCCTTTAGCCACAGGCATCCTTGGCATGTGCCCAGCAAGTCCTGACCCCTTCCTGAGTGGCTCAGGCACTTCCACGCTGCCCCACCCTTGCAACCCTTCACCAACCCATCTGGGCATGGCCCAGTGAGTCTATCCCCCTCCTTGGGCAGCTATGGCACCTCCCACGCTGCACCCCACTTGGGTTGGCGGCTATGCAGCTCATCAGCTGGTAGCCAGCTGGCCAGGTTTCTGCCATTTCCTCATAGATAGGAGGCATGGGAGCTGTCAGCGCCGACCACTCCAGGTGTGATCACCCATGCCTATTGGGGATCTCCTATCCCAACTTCCCCACTCTAGAAGCACTAAGCTACTTCAAACAAACAGGAAAGATGGGCAAACGAGAGATGTTTATTAGGAGGGAATGAATGACTATTAATACTACTTTCAGGGCTACTGCGCCCAAGTACTCTTTGGCCAATCAACTACCAGAAAACTCATCAGCCTCTTGATGCCACGACGCTAGCAGATCAGAAACTTGTTCATTCATACTTCATAGCAATTCCCTCCAGATCCACTCATCTGATCACCAAATATTAAATTAGGTCAATCCATCCTCAGCATAAGTCGCTGGTTGTGTAAGTCCCAGGGAACGTCCCCTGGCCATTGATCAGGCCCTTTTCCTGTTCCTGTTTCAGAAGGTATTGAAAAGGGTGGCTGTACCTCTTGTTACCCAGGGTGACCTCACCCACATGGTAGACAAGCGCTGGGCAACAGCTTTTCTGCCTCAAATTTCTCCCAGTGCCCACACTCACCTTGGCAGAACTGGTACAGTTAATTGGGGAAATCTGCACTGATATCGCCAAAATAAAACCAATCGACCCAAAATCAAGTGGGAGTCAGCCTGATAGTCAGATTCCATGTAGTTGGAAAGGGATGAAGACTGCCCCATTGGCTGGAATCACTGACGGTTTCAATTCAGCTAAAGCTATGATTGAGAAGATCAACCCCCTTGAAATCATCAGGGATCATCCCCTATGGGCAGGTAATAGTATCAGAAACCATTGATGAGGGTTCAAAGCTCCCTTCCGCCAAATCAGGCGTTGCAGCCAACACAATGCTCTTGCCTGAACGGATAGCCCATGACTGGGCATGGGCGGGTTGTGCGTCCCAAACACATTCCCAACCAAATGGGACCGCCCCTACGTGGGGTGGCCTTGGGGGATTCCCGCTGCTCATCAGGTCAAACTCTGTCATGCCAACTGTCAGAAATGTATCTGAGCCTCAGTTTGGATGTTCGTGGCAAACTGATAGTGACTCAGCCTGCCACTGAATTCTTTGATGTCAGTTCCCAGTTAACTTATCTGTTCCTCATTTCCAAACAATTCACCAGTTAGGTCAAACTTGAGGGACCCAATCCCGGCTTGTTTACTCTCTAAATTGACCACTATATCATCAGTCACATCGCACTGAGAAAATTGTTGGTCAATTTTACTTTCCTAAATTTTCCATTAAAAACCTTTCCTAGAATCTAGTTTCTTTATGTTGAAAATAAACCACCTTTTCTGCTGACCCTCACACTCCCCTTGGGGTTAATGGCCATACTCGTCTGGTAATTTACTATGTGCCTGTATGAGATTCTGGCTCACTGGCAGTTATTGGGGAGATTCCTTTCCAGTTCCATATCAGTCATACCAGCAGCAGTGCCTTTGGCATTATGGTTTGCCATTTGTGTGCTTTGGCACCTAGGCTGGCAGGCCAGTCTAATTCTTGCTTGCTGTTTGCCTAACATAATTGACCAACCATCATTTTTAACCATTTCCACCTTTCTCATAGATATTGGCGCAGCAATGGCCCCTCCTTCTCAACTGAACCAGGTTGTGAAGAAGATTTTCCCTGTCCACCATAGTCCAGTTTTACTAAAAACCTCAAACCCACACCCCATAGTTGCCACGTCTAATTTGCCCATGTCAGTGGGATCTGAAATCCCAATTTGCAACGAGTTTACCCCCATAAGAGCCTAGCGGTTTCCCCTGACCCCACTACCATCTTTGATATCACAGGATTCATCCACAACTACCAATAAAGAGAACTTCGCTTACTTCTTATTATCCATGAAGATTAGTTTGGGTCCCATCATGTCTCCTTTGAGGCCCTGGTGGACACTGGAGCCACGGGTAATTTTATGAGTGTAGAACTGGCCCAGCAATTAGAATTTGACCTGGATGCAGGTCCTTCAGTGATGGTTGCATCGTCAGCCTCCCAAACCTCATACCTGGTTTGCTGACCAGTCACATTTTCAATACACCAGTTCAGCTTCTGTGACCGCTTTTCTGCTATGCCAAACTTAGTGTTTCCGGTGATCTTAGGATTGTGATGGTGGCACTGGCAACATGTCAAGATACACCTGGAGTCTAACATGCTGTCATTCGTTAATGATCAACTGGAGGGTGAATTTCCCCTAATCGACACTCTTAAGAAAGCTCAAGGTTGCAGTTCTATCACTTCCCTCATCTCTCCTGCGGGCATACTGTCCAATTTTCCAGAAAGTTTAATGCACTATCAAAGCATTTTTGATTCTGAAAAGGCGGATTGTCTGCCTCCTCACACTAGATTTGACTGTGGATTTTGTGCGCCGGTGGAGTTGGTGAATAATAACTTCCCGTTGTATCCCCACACAGCAAAGGAGGAGGCTGCGCTCAACACTTGGTTGAACAATATGTTGAAGAAAGGGTGGTTGTTTAAGGAGACATTGCCAGTCATGTCTCCCATCATCTTTGCTAAAAAATCCGATGGTTCCCTCCGCCCCTGCATGGACTATGGACACTTAGTAAAAGGCATGTTTTTGATCCAAGCCCCCTGCCTTTAGAGAAGATGATAAGCCAAGCAATTTCCAAATCTCAGGTCTTTTACAAGCTGGATCTCGTCACTGCTTTTAACCAGATTTGAGTAATGAAAGGGCAATAATGATTAACAGTGATCTGGATGAAGCGAGGAATTTTCCAATTCCGCGTAATGCCCTTTGGGCTGAAGAATGCTCCTGCTAAGTTTCAAAATATTATTGACGATGTATTGGGTGCCCTCCAGTTTACCAGTGCAGTTGCATATATTGATGACATTCTGGTTAACTCCCCGACTCCTGAAAAACATGCTACTGATTTGGAAGCAGTTGTGGCCGCCTTGCATAAGTCAGGCTTGTTTGTCAATCCTTCCAAGTGCGAGTTCTATAAGGAGGAGGTTACCTTCCTCAGGAACCTCGACCTTAAAGACAGTTATGCAATCCCTCCCAATAAGTTGGACGCTATCTGAGAATGGCCAACCCCAACTACCCAGAAACAACTATGGAGCTTCTTGGGAACCATCATTTTCTTTAAAATTTTCCCCGGCACTTTCCCAGCTTGCTGCCCCACTCCACCCCTTACAGGGAAAAATGTACCATTTTGCTGGTTGCCTGAATGCCAACAGGTATTTGAATCAATTAAAGAGATTTTTTACCGCTCGAAGTCACTTTTGAGCGATTTTAAATTTATGTTTTGTTTATCCACAGCCATCTGCCCAAACCTATTCTTTGATATCCCTGGCTCCGCCGCCTGCCACCCCAGTGTGGGGCAGCAGTGCACCCCCACCTAGCGTTTTCCGCCCCATGGGCAAGTGCATTCGGATGGACTCAAACAGCCCACCCACTGCTTCCAACTGTTTTGTCCCCCCACGGGACTTAGCGCTCCACCTGGCGCGCGTCCAACCTTCTCGCCCTCATCCTCTCGCCCTCCCTAGCTCCGCCATTTGCTATTGCCTCAGAGTGGACTATGGGCATTTGTTCCCATATGCTGATAAGGCAATTATTGACCTAGCCACTGCAGCCTTTGAGCCAGCTGGCTTTATAGACTTCCGCCCTTTTAAGGGCTACTTTGACGTTGGGTTCCAATATGAGGAGGATGCTGAAGCGGCAGCACAAACTCCTCTAATTTATAAAAAGAACCCATTCCCACAACCCGTACTCGCCTCCCTTCAGACACCACAATGGTGGTATCCTTTGCAAATCTCCCATCCCACCTTCCACCCCAGGTTTTGTATGACCAGTTGGTCGCGGGGCTCATGGCTTATGGCACTCAGTCCAACCTCATATTTGCCATTCCATCTGGTGCGGAGCGCCTTGCTGCTCCTCATGCAACAGCCACCATCATACCACACCACCCTACCATAGCCCAACAAATCCCACCCCGCGCTAGTGTGGCTTCAGCGCCTGATCCTTTCTTTTGGGCTTGGGTCAATAATGGTAGGCAGATTTGTTCCCTCTGCTTTGGCCTCAACCATGCAAAAAATGTGTGCCCTCAGGCCAAGTCCGCTGCTGCGGCTTCTGAGCCCCCTCTGGAGGTTCAGTATGGGGCGCTTTGCTGCCCCCTCCCATCCTCCAATCTCATTCATTGGGCCCACATGGAAAATCAACCCCCCCCAAAAAAAAACTCCAGCCTCACTCTCCCATCTAAATCTACCCCAGTCAATCAGAGCAATGCTTGGACCACCATTGGCACCCAAGCAGCTTCCCATTCGCCCAATCCCACCCACCCAAATTTGAACGCCACTATTCCAGTGAACCAAAATATATGGGATCTATTGGCTGAGACTGACGAATCAGGTAATGTCCTCATTAGTAAGCATACAGGTCAACCTCTCAGCCAAGGCGATTATGGTTGGGCAGAATTTTTCCTTCCTGACTTTGATGAAACCCCTACCCCTCGCCATTTTGCTCCTCTGCCCAATACAGCCCCCTTCCAAAGTGACCACCAGCTCGCCTTAGCTGCGGTGGCCTCTCCTCAGTGCCTGAAACTATGCACCGCGGTGGCCCAGTCAGTGGCTCAGCTCCAGCATGGTATGCCCACCCTCTTCTTCCCCCCGACTTCCCTGAATCTCCCTGCAGTGACATCTCGAAACTATTTGATGATGCTGAAGTTGCTGTTATGAATGTTGCAATGCTTGCTTCATTCAACCCCTCAGCCAAAATCACCCGCCACAGTATCTCCCTTTTCACCCAACTTCCTGAAGCCCGCAAAGAAGCTGAAGTTCTCCTCACAGCTTTTGTTGAAACACTTTCCCATCATTATCTTGATGAGGAAGTGGAAAACTCCTACTACGCTGACCTCCACCCCCACTATGCGGATGCCCCAACGCCCTGGCTCTCTGCTCTGATCTGGTACTGTAACTAAACATCCCTTGATCGAGGTGGGTCTTTCTGAAAACCATCCCCCAACCCCTCCTCACCCTCTGCCATGGTGGGTTAGCGGATTCAGCTTCCCACCTGGTTAGTAGTTTTGTTTTGTCATTTTGAGTGTTGTGATTCAGTAATGTCCGTCCCCTGGTCGGTGTACCTTGAATAAATTGAATCGATTAAAGAGGTGTTCATGTCCCCTCCCATTTTGAAGCAAACTGATCCCACCAAGCCGTATATCATTTCATGTGACACCTCGTCAGTAGAAGTGGGGGCGGTTTTTCTCCAGGAGCACAATGGCTTGGAACACCTGTTCGTCTATTTTTCCTGAAAGTTCACCTCTATGGAGCAGTCTTGGGCCATTTACAACAAGGAGTTGGCAGCCGTTGTTTGGGCATTAATTCATTGGAGGTATCTGTTACAGGGTGCTCAACATGAATTAACGGTCCACATGGACCACCAGGCTCTCTTGTACTTTCATAAACCCCAAAAATTCGCTTTGGCAGGCCTGAACCTATCAGGATTTGTGCAGTTTTATTTTCAAATACAAATTTGTAAAAGGTGCGCTCAACGTACTTACCTTTTTTTCAGCTGCAGCCCCACCCACTGTTCCGCGGATCCAGAGGATTTGGATCTTGTTACCATGATTCCTGCCGCCCAAATCCTATTGATTGTCCCCCCTGTCATTTCTTCAATCGCTATGGCTCCTGAAGCTCTGTTAGTTGCTTAGGTCTTATCCAGTCAAATGGCCTGCCCTGAGGGTGTGGAGTTGGTCAAGCAATTGTCCCACCAAAACCATAAACACTCCATATATTTATTGGAGGAGGTCCTTATTTATTTTTGGTCACGCGTTTGGGTTCCTCCCTCCTTCAGGACTGAGGTATTCCGCGCACATCACGATCCCCCCACATTTGGTCATCCTGGCAACAAGAAATGCATTGACTTGATCAAGCAGACCTACAATTGGGTGGGTTTGATGAAAGAAGTTCCAGCCTATATCGCCAATTGTGTTACTTATGCCAGGGATAAGTCAGACTGCTCTGGTAAAAATGGTCTTTTACACCCCTTACAGCAGGCGGAGGGTCCATGGAAATTGGTGTCCGTGGGCTTCATCATTGAACTCCCCACCTCTAATGGGTTCAAAGTGGTGATGGTGGTAGTGGATCGCTTCACAAAATTTCCCTCTTTATACCTTGTACTTCTGCAATTACGTCAGAGGAAACTACTCATCTTTTCGTATGCCATGTGTTTTTTGATGTTTGGTCTCCCCCAGGAGATCATCAGTGACCGTGGTTGAAAGTTCACCACACAGTTTTGGAGAGAACTCCTATCTATCCTAAAGATATCCCCCTGTGTTCCACAGCGTACCATCCCCAGTCTGATGGACAGACTGAGCATGTAAACCAAATCCTTGAACAGTACCTGCGTTGCTATGCTGCAGCCGTGCAGGACACCTGGGCTGACGACCTTCCACTCGCTTAATTTGCTTATAACAATGGAATCCACACATCCACAGTGTTTTCACACTATGAAGCGACGTTGGGTTATAATCCTTCATTTTTGGTCAGACCTTGCTTGCAGCCTGAGGTCCAAGCTGCCGCGGATCACGCTGAACATATTAGGTCAACTTAATTCTTGGTGCGGGAACACCTCACCAAAGATATTGATGACTACAAGCGGTTTGCGGATCATAAGTGGCTCCCAGGTCATGATATAACATTGGGCTCCTATGTTATACTTGATACCTGCCATTTACAAATTCAAGCTCCTTCCCATAAATTTGCAAGTAAGTGTTTGGGTCCCATTTGGTGGAAGAGGTCTTGGGTAACGGTGCATTCTGGTTGAAGCTGCTGGCTCACTGGAAACAGCATCCTGTCTTCCACGTTTCCCAGCTGTCACCTTTCAAGGGTATGGTTCCCACAGAACCTGAACTGATCATCATTGAGGATGCAGAAGAGGCTGAGTTGAAGAATATCCTAGCATCCCGCAAGTCCCATTGGTCCATTCAATATCTCATGGCTTGGAAAGGGTATCCAGCCTATGAGAACAGTTGGGTCAAGGCGCGCAATTGTGCAAACTGTATGGAACTGGTTGAATCATTTCACAAATCCCACCCTGATGCTCCCCGCCCTCCCCAAAAAACTGCGATGGTAATGGCGATCAAGTTACCCAAGGCGCACAAGAATGTGGCCCTCATGCAGCTTCCCAGTGGTGGCGCCCTTCCTTTGGAAAAAGGAAAAGGTAATGTAAGTCCTGAGGAACGTCCACTGGCCATTGATTGGGCCCTTTTCCTGTTCCTGAGTAAGAAGGTATTGAAGAGGGTGGCTGTACCCCTCATTACCCAGGGAGACCTCGCCCATGTGGTAGACAAGCGTTGGGTAACAGCTCTTCCAATACAAATTCCTCCCCTGGTGCCCACACTCACCTTGGCAGAACTGGTACAGTTAATTGGATAATCTGCGCTGAGATCACCAAAATGAAACTGATTGACCCAAAATTTGGGTGGGAGTCAGCCTGATAGTTGGATTCCATGTAATCGGAAAGGAATGAAGACTGCCCCATTGGCTGGAATCACTGACGGTTTCAATTCAGTTAAAGCTATGATTGAGAAGATCAACCCCCACTTGAAATTGTCAGAGATCATCCTCAATGGGCAGGTAATAGCATCAGACACCATTGATGAGGGTTCAAAGCTCCCTTCTGGCAAATTGGGCATTGCAGCCAATGCAATGCTCTTGACTTAATGAATGGCCCAGCAATTGGGCATGGGTGGGTTGGGTGTCCTAAACCCGTTCCCAACCAAATGGGACCACCCCTACATGGGGTGGCCTTGGGGGATTCCCGCTGATCATCAGGTCAAACACTGTCATGCCAACTGTTGGAAACGTATCTGAGCCTCAGTTTGGACATTTGAGGTTAAACCAATAGTGACTCAGCCTGCCGCTGAATTCTTTGATGTCAGTTCCCAGTTAACTTATCTGTTCCTCATTCCCAAACAATTCACCAGTTAGGTCAAACTTGAGGGACCCAATCCCGGCTTGTTTACTCTCTAAATTGACCACTATATAATCAGTCACATCGCACTGAGAAAATTGTTGGTCAATTTTTCTTTCCTAAATTTTACATTAAAACCTTTCTTATAATCTAGTTTTTTTATGTTGAAAAATAAACCACCTTTTCTGCCAACATTCACACTCCCCTCAGGGTTATTGGCCATACTCGTCTGGTATTTTGCTATGTGCCTGTATGAGATTCTGGCTCACTGGCAGTTATTGGGGAGATTCCTTTCCAGTTCCATATCAGTCATACCAGCAGCAGTGCCTTTGGCATTATGGTTTGCCATTCAGGTGCTTCGGCACCTAGGCTGGCAAGCTTGTCTAATTCTTACTTGCTGTTTGCCTGACAGGTTTATTGTATATAAAATCATAATTAAATAGGAATTTGAGAATCTTCAGCATGAGTCACCGGTGTTTTGAGTTGGTCAGTGGAACCATTTTGGATGATTTGTAACATATTCATCAGCTTTCCGCTGTAACTCCCACAACAATCTTTGGATTGTGTTGGGATTATTGCCCATATTCCCAGCCTGCTAGATTACCAGGTATTGCTAGGGATAAATTCCCTAAGGCGAAGTGAATCAGAAATTGGTTGGCCTGAGTTTTGGAGGAACTACATTTGGGGGATTTTGGGATATTCGCCTGGTTGTATCCGTTAAGGATTGATCTGGATGAATACTTAAGATCTCACTGGGTGGAGTTACCGATGAAATAGGGGTATCTGATAGTGATTAACTATCAGGTGTACTGATTGGGATCAGTCAGGTTTCATCACTGACTGATTGAGAATGAATAACAAGTTGTGAGGCAAGTGATGCCGCCTGCAGCTAGCAAATCAATCGTTTGGTAAGTGACCTTCCATAATGGGTAATAAGTCCCATTATCTAAGCAGGTCGCTAGCCAATTATGGTTGGTTTGCTTGGATCAAGAGGAAAACGTTAGGGACACGTTTTCCAACTCTTTCTGTTTGAGGTCTCAAGGATGTCCAATGATGGAATCCTAGCCAGGATGGGGAAGACCATCACTGCTGAGATGAGGATGGGTGATTCAATGGCAACGGCTGCCATTTCATCAAAGAGGTTTCAACTGAGGGTTAGACAGCCGAATTCCCCACTATATAATTCCCAAGAATTTACTATAATAAAGAACCAGAGTTTACAGTATTATCAATTTGGTGTATATTTAGACTATTAGCTTCTATTGTGTTGTTCTGTCTCAAGGATATTATTGCAGAGGGAAATAATTGGAAGACACTCAGAGAAAAGAGTAAAGGTCTGAGTGGGGATCTAGAGAAGAAGGAGCCACAATCAGGGATACCTGCCGACTGTGTGTTGGGCCAAAAGAGACTGTCACTGGGGTATCTTAGCAAAGATTGGGTGGACAAGAGTATAGGGAACAAATCCCTATGAGTATGACTTCAAGAGTATTTAATTGTGAATACTGGCCAAAGCGTTGCGCCAAATTATAATTCACACTCAACTATGGATAATAGTCTCCATACTATTATTGATTAATAATTCATTCTATATGACATGACGAAGTGCACTAGGAAACTGAACCTGTGCAGTAAAAAGGTTACTGGGTTGCTTGCCAATGACAACCAAAGAGTAAATATTTACAGATGGCATTTTGGCAGTGAACGCAGCTTCCACCAAACCTAAACTCAATTTAAAATATAACATTAAATAGTATTGAACTAGGGATTAGCCAGAAATTACACCCAACTAACTGAAACCCCTAATTTGGATACTATCAGAAGGATTCATGTGGTCAAAATCCCAACATTGTCCTCCACTTAACCAGATGATATCCTTCAGCACAACCCACCCTAATGGTGGGTCAAGGCCTCCCAGTGCCCTCACAAAGGAGCGCTGGTCTTAACCAGTGGCTTTTGCCACTCCATAACCAAACCTCCAACTACTCAAGCATCCTATTAGCAAAGCCCTCTGTAGTGAGCACCACTGTCACAAAATCGACCCTGGGCTCTACTAGTGTGCCAGGCCAACCAGTATGAAGACTGAAGGCCCTTTGCTGTTTTGCCTTCGTTGGCGTACCAACCCCTATAAGTCCTGCATCCAACCCATCAACTAACCACCAATGACTTTGCCTTTAGCCACAGGCATCCTTGGCATGTGCCCAGCAAGTCCTGACCCCTTCCTGAGTGGCTCAGGCACTTCTGTGCTTCCCCACCCTCGCGAACCTTCATCAACCCATTTGGGCATGCCCCAGAAAGTCTATCCCCCTTCTTGGGCAGCTATGGTACCTCCCGCGCTGTACCCTGCTAGGGTTGGTGGCTATGCTTCTCATCCGCTAGTAGCCAGCTGGACAGGTTTCCGCCAGTTCCTCATAGAGAGGAGGCATGGGAGCTGGCAGTGCCATCCACTCCAAGAATGATCACCCGCGCCTATGGGGATCTCCTATCCCAACTTCCCCACTCTAGTTGCACTAAGCTACTTCAAACAAACAGGAAAGATGGGCAAACGAGAGATGTTTATTAGGAGGGAATGAATGACTATTAATACTACTTTCAGGGCTACTGCGCCCAAGTACTCTTTGGCCAATCAACTACCAGAAAACTCACCAGCCTCTTGATGCCATGACTCTAGCAGATCAGAAACTTGTTCATTCATACTTCATAGCAATTCCCTCCAGATCCACTCATCTGATCACCAAATATTAAATTAGGTCAATCCATCCTCAGCATAAGTCGCTGGTTGATCATATATAAATTCATAATTAAATAGGAATTTTAGCATACTCAGCATGAGTCGCCAGTGCTCCAAATTAGTTGGTGGAACCATTTTGGACAATTCGTAATGGATCCATCAGCTTTCTGCTGGAAACTCCCACAACGATGTTCAAATAGCATTTTGGAAGTGAACGCGGCTACCACCAAACCTAAACTCGATTAAATATATAACATTAAATAGTATTGAACTAGGTGATTAGCTGGCAATTATGCCTGACTAACTGAAACCCCTAATTTGGATACTATTGGAAGAATTCAACTAGTTAAAATCCCGACAACTATCATAAAATATGTGAAGGGGGTCAGGCAGTGCATCCTCAGCATCTTTGGCAATAAAAAATTATTGGATAAAGTTTAGCATCAGAGCTATAGTGCAATTGCAGGGATAGATCATGTTTAATGATGAGAGGGTTTATTTGTAAATTGCATTGGGTTATAGCCTAAATACATTTGGAAAACTATTGTATGACCTAGATTTGAGTGACATTAAGCTAAGTTAATTGGCATAGTTGTTGGTGAGTATTGTTTGAGGAGAGAACTTTATCACTGCAAAGACATGATTATTAGCTACATCATCAAAAGTTGTCAAGGTCAATTTTATTAATTGTAGCTTTATAAAATCAGAAGGAGATAAGGGGGTCTACATCCATGTACCAACTTAACAATCAATTTTAACACCACTTCATGGAGCCTAGAAACTATTGGCAATTTCACCAAGGATAAATTTAGCTGATGATTTAATTTGTAAGGGGATTAGAAAAGGCTTGGGGAAAATTCCTAGGAGGGATAAGATGATTGAAGTCAGATTAAGAAAGTTTGTGTAAAATCATCTAGCGTTACTAGATTAAAAATAATTGTAACCCAGATATTATAACCTCATTCAATTGGTCCCAAAGACTTTAGTTAAGATGAATCATTTTGGCAGCGTATTGTTATGATTGGATGGATATTTAAGCTGGATGAAAGTCGGATCAAATTTGTGTCCAAGCCTCCTCTCAATTGTCCAGCTCAGCTATGGTAGTTTAGGTTGGATGAGGGTCTAGTTTAGTAGACTTTTGGCACTGATCTGATAAGCAAGTGGGTTGAAAAACTAAAATCAGCTAAGCGCCCCATTTTAGTGCTTCCAAGTTACCTTTCATGTAAGGGGTAGGTTGTATTAGCTAGTGTTCCAGCTTGATAACATGATTTCTTATGGTCAAACTCATAACATAGGGGAAATACTGTGACTGTCATCAACATGTGCCCAAAAATGGTTAGGAACTGAGGTGATAAAGATATGCAGTAGGATGGTCTGTTTAATGTTTAATGTGTGTGGTGGTAGGTGATGATACCTGTGGAACAAGTTTCAGCAAGGCTCAGAACAACAGTGATGATGAAGTGGTTAATAGATTTGGTGTTAAAGTTGGAGAGCCATGATATCATTTGAGAGTAACGGGTTTGGGGAGGAAGGTGGAAAGGGAGTTTGAGATATTACCCGATAATAGTAATGGCTGGGAAGTGGGTGCTAGTTGCAGTTATAGAATTTTTTTATGAGCCAAGGGAATTGCAACTGCAGCAGCTACATTACGTCAGAGAGAAACCAAATATTAAAATTAGCGAAAGAAGGACAGAAAGCAATACATTCTGTTGGCACAAAGGCAGTAATAGCAATTTTATCTAATCAATTTGCTGAAATATAGGAAAAGATGTCAATTATAATATGGATGTCATGTTTACATGACCTTATTGAGGGCACCAACAGCAGGGACAAGATTGGAAGGCAGGAGGTCCAAAAGATCAAAAAGAAGGACCTTCTTGACATAAAGCACACCTTAGATCAACGCTTGGTACAGGCTAAGTACGACCAGGTGGTACAAGTCAGGTGATAAAAGCCCAGCCCCCAGTTTTGGCTCTAGCGATAAAACAAATGAGTTTTAATTTAAATGATGATGGCTCAAACTTGGTTAATTGGGGAATGGGATTAAAAACCCATTATATATATGGAAATTGTAAGCTCAGGTCAGGTTTAACTTCAGTCAATCATTCAAGTAAAGTTAGTTTTGAGGTATGTGACCCTTTCAGATGGATTGTGTGCCTATTGGTGCACCAAGGCTTGGTATCACTTTTTCCAGTCCAAAATTTCCCCAAGTTGGCTTAATTGTGTTTAATTGAGACCAACGTTTTTCGTTGGTCATCTACTCCAATAAACCCCATAGTTGTTTTTTACGTTTTTTTTATGTTGACTTGGGCGAACCTGTGTGCAGAGCTCTTTGATAAGCTCTTGTGACGTGTTAGTCAAAAATATATTTTATAGTTTATTACAGCCTCAGGTACTCCACTGGGCCACCCGGGCTCCCTCCAAAACAGGTCACCAGTGCACTAAAGCCTTGTACAAAACTCAGTTATGAACTGCCCTTTGGGGCACAGCCGAGTTTTGCTGTTTTCTTAACACATTATTACTTTCACTGTGCTCAACACTCTCGCCTTATGTCTTCTTTATTCTAGCTCCCTCTTCTGGGCTATCTTTTTGTTAACCCTGCTGACGAGTTCCATTGCTTTAGACCAGTGCTTTGTGCACTGCCAAGATGATAACTGGAGAGTTATAGATGCTCTCTTGAAATTAGACGGCCAGCCCTTTTTCCATATGTGCATGAAGAATTTCTGATGGGACTTTCACGAAAAGCAAATGGCGTGAACCAGCTGATGGCCACAGCTGTGGTGGGGATCACCGCTGTTTTTACATCTTTTCTGATGGTTGAAGCATTCTGGCATTATTCTCGCTACCTCTGACCAGAAAATACTAGCCCTTCTTGCCCATAACTAATGGATACAGTTGCTTCATGATACAAGAGTTGTGATTCTTGACTTTCCGCCAAACTTAATAAAATTGACACAAAAGAATCGTTTTTTTTCTTTGGCACTGCTTTTCGATGGTGCAGGCAGGATCCTTGATGAAGGGCCTGGTGGTGTTAGCCTTGTATGACATCATACAACCTATCATCAAATTGGGTATAGGGTCGTTCATGGCCCAAAACGCATTTTATAAGGACATTTCCATACATACTACTGAGCCATGTCTTTTCCCATATGGCTCAGATATGGACCCCATTTCAGTGTATCAAATTACCCCAGAAAACCCACGCTTGACTACAACAAAGTTCCTCAGAACTCAGGAGGAGAAGGTGTTACAGATACAATATTTAAATGTTTATGCAGTTACTGAAGATATGATGGGATATGTGGCCTCAGCAGTAAGAGTGACCAAATATCCCTCTCCATTCTTTGATGCAAAAATGTACCCTGGGGGAATTTTAGACACTGAGGAAGAGTTTGGTGGTGAAATGTTGGCATTTTCCGCTATAAAAAAGATCATTCGGTTATTTTTTATTGACTTCTTCCCTTTCATCCCTTTTAAGAAAAATCAGCACTACTATCTTGGTGAATAATGGAGCCTCTGAGAATTTTATGGACCAAGACCTAGCTGACTACCTTGAGCTGAGTTACTTGCCAAGTGATATGGTTAGAGGAGGGGCTTCCTAAGGTATTCCCACGCTGAAAATTATGGGGCTAGTGGACTATCAAGTTGGCCAATATCATTTGTCCAGCACTTCCAAGCTAGCAAAAACCTCTTGTACTCCATCATTTTGTGTGTAGAGTGGTGGCGAAAGTTTGATGTCAGAACCAACTTGAAAGAAAATACCCTATCCTTAACTTAGAAGGATGGTCACAAGTTGGTTTTTCTTTTGGCTGAAGCCAACTTTCAAACCGTTTTGCCCCACTGGCCCAATATTCATACTCTCAGTCTTGCCCCATTGTTGAAGCCCTCTTTGGATGTTCTCCTACCTTCTTGTTTGGAGGGGTTGGAATCTTTGTTTGATGCAGCTTCAGGCAATATACTATCAGATCATTCAGAGTTTGATTACGAGTTCAAGCTCACTATTAATTTGGTGCATATATCTTCCACAATTTATCCATTGACAGTACTGGAGGAAGCGGCCTTAGATGTGTGGGTTAAGGAGCAGTTAGCCAAAGGTGCAATTTTTCAGCGAACCTCTCATGTATGTTCCCCACTTCTCCTTGTAGAGAAGGCCAAAGGTACCTTACGCCCATGCGTAGATTATGGGAATCTCAATAACGTCACTGTACTAGACTTACATCCCATCCCCCTGGACTCTCAGATTCCATGCTATGTGGAGAAGGCGAGATTATTCTACAAACTGGATTTTTTAAACGTGTTCAATCAGGTCTATTAAGAAGGGCCAGGAGTGGCTAACCGCATTCTGTACCAGAAATTTTTTTTCAATTTTGGCTTATGCCTTTTGGGATTAAGAATGCCCCTGCTATCTTTTAACGTCGTGTTGATGTGGCTTTGGGGGACCTGCTGGGGGGTATGCGCGGTTGCCTACATGGTTTATATTATGGCGTTTTCACCTGATCATGAGTCCCATGCAGTACACCTTTGGCAGGTGGTGAAGCGTTTTGGGGAAGCTGACCTCACATTGAGAATTAGTAAGTGCGAATTCTTTGAGTCCCAGGTCACCTTTCTGGGCAACGTCGTGTTTGATCAGGGGCACATGATAAATCCAGACAAGGAGAAGGCGATTTGTGATTGGCCCACTCAAACTTTGGTTAAAGAATTGTGGAGCTTTTTGGGGAAGTGTACGTTCCCTAAGAAATTCACACCAAATCTTTCTGAAGTTGCAGCGCATTGTATAAGTTGAGTGGGGTAAAAGTTCTTCATTGGTACCTCGTTTTGGGGGATGCCTTCCAATCAGTAAAGTGTACTTTTCTGTCCACTTATTTCTTTGCCATGTTAACCCCAATAAAGAGTTTATTGTTCCTTCAGATGCCTCCAACTTCGCCATAGCAGCGGCCCTATTACAGTAGGTGAAGATGGAATAGAAAATCCGGTGGGATATTTTTCTATAAAGATGTCTCTACTAGAGTTAAACTACGCCATTTATTATAAAAGCTATTAGCAGTGGTTGAGGCGCTGACTTATTGGTGTCATCACTTGCATTTCTCATCCCAACCCTTCCGTGTATGTGCAGATCACCACGCCTTACTGTACTACCACGCACATCATGTCTTAACTGCACGGCAAACCCTCTGGCATGAGACCCTTTCCCGATTTGCGTTTTCTTTTGAGTTTACTAAGGGCAAGGAGAATGGTTTTGTGGATGCTTTGAGCCACAACCCTGAATAAGCTCTCAATCTTAAGGAGATTTAGGTGCATAATACCCACTTAATGATTCCACTGGGTTAGATTATATCTCAACTTCTCTCTCCCATGGAAAATGGGCCAGCGCTCTCTCATCTGTAAAATTCAGAGGAATATGTATGTTTAGGAAGTTAGTCCTTTCTCAGCCTTTGTTGACTAAATATACTATGTCCTTGCAAAGAGCGCATTGAATCAGGAGGACATCACCAGAGGTTACCATGTGAAGGATGAGATGGTGTGGTTTCAGTGGCGTTAATGGTTCCTGCTGGACCACTTCGCCTGGAAATCATCTGGGACCATCATGACTTAATCACCGTTGGTCATCCTGGGAAGGTAATGATTATGGAGCTTATTGCCACACTTACAATTTGAAGGGATTATTTGCTCAGGTAGGCAGGTATTGAAGGAGTGCCTAGTCTGCAACCAAATGAAACCAAATCGTCAGCCTCTAGCGGGGTTGTTGGTACCAGTTAAAAGGCTGATGGGCCTTGGACTTCTCTAACGGATGGTTTTATTGTAGTATTGCCTGTATCTGATGGCTACAATTTCATAATGGTGGTGGTTGACCGTTTTATGTAGTTTGCCCACTTTATCCCTTGCAGAACCACAGTCACCGCTGCTGAGATGGCTAGGTTCTTCAACACTTATGTGTTTGCTTTTCACAGGGTCCATCAAGATATAATTAGCGATTAGGGACCCTAGTTTACCTCCGTCTTCAGAGAAGAGTTGTGTAAGACTCTTAAGATTTGCCCCTGACATTCAACTGACTATCACTCTAGATAAGATGGGCAGACTAACGAGTGAACCAGTGCCTTGAACAGTTATTACAGTGCTACACCGCCGCAGATAATTCAGATTGGGTTTCCCATCACCTCATGGCCCAATTCAGTTATAACAACGCAAAATGTGCATCAATCAGTTGTTTTCCCTTCTTAGCCAACTTTGGCTTTAATCCCGCCTTTAACATGGAGCACAGTTGTGGATCCAAGGTGGAAGCTGTGGTGGACTTTGCGAAGATAATCAAGAAAGTACACCAGGGGGTGAAAACCAGTTTAGATGCGCCCACGCAAGCTTACAAGGAGAATGCTGATGGTAAGAGACGAGTTGGTCCAGCATACAAGGAAGGAGAACTCGTGATGCTGGATGCTAAAAACATCACAATCAAGCAACCATACAAAAACTGGGACCAAAGGAAATTGGTCCGTACCACGTTATCAAAAAGGTGGGCCATGCCTCATACCAGTTGCATCTCCACCCTCGTTTCAAATCTTTTCAGTATTCCATGAAAGCAAGCTCACGTTGTTTATAGCCTCTCCAGTGACTCCCAAGGCTTATCTCATGGATGGGGCGCCAGAGTGAGAAGTGGAGGAGATTGTAGCCTCTCATTGGGTAAGAAGAAGACTTGAGTATCCTGTATCCTGGAAGGGCTTTGATGCAGCGGAGAACAGTTTGGTCCCAGCGTACAATTGCACTCATACTAGGATCTAATTGTAGCATTCCACAAGCATTTTCATAAGGCTGCAGGATCAAAGTTTAACTAAGATGTTGCTGCCATGAAGTTAGCCTTAGCCCCCAAAAGCTTTTCTTTGGCAAATGTCCCTGGAGGGGGGTGGAGCACAAAAAAGAGGAGAGGGCAATGTCATGTTTACATGATCTTATTGAGGGCACCAATAGCAGGGAAAAGGCTGGGTGGCAGGAGGTCCAAAAGGGCACATTGCAGGAACTTCCTAGACTTAAGCACACCTTAGATCAACTCTGGGTACAGGGTAGGTATGACCAGGTTGGTACAAGTGAGGTGTCTAAAGCCCAGCCTCCTGTTTTGGCTCTAGTGCTAAAACGAACGAGTTTTAATTAAACAGTGATGGTTTTATTCAGTTAATCGGGAAATGAGGGTTCAAAAACAGTTTATTTATAAAATTGCAAGCTTGGGTTAGTTTTAACTTTAGTAAATCACTATAGGTAAGGTCAGTTTTGAGGTATTTTCCCCTTTCAGATGGATCGTGTGCCTATCGGTGCACCAAGGCTTGGTTTACTTTGCCAATCCAAAATTTCCTCATGTTGAATTAATTATGTTTAATTGAAACCAACATTTCTTGTCGGTCATCTTATCCAATTAACCCCATAGTCATTTTTACATTTTTATATGTTGAAAAGACAACCCTGTGTGCGGACCTCTTTTAGAGCTCTTATGATGTGTTAGACAATTTATCCTTTTTAAATTTATTACAGCCTTAGGTACCCGCTGGGCTTACCTGGTGCCAACCAAAACAGGTCACCAGTGCAATCTAACCTTGTACAATACCCAGTTATGAACTGCTTTTTGGGCACAGCCAAGTTTTGCTGTTTCTTGACATATTATTACATTAACTATGCTCAACACCCTCACTTTATGTCTTCTTAGTTCCAGCTCTCTGCGGGCTATCTTTTTGTTAACCCTGATGCCGAGTTTCCTTACTTTGGTTCAGTGCATTATGCACCGCCAATCTGGGAACTGGAGAGTTATAAATACTCTCTTGACACTAGAAGCAATCTGCAAATGTTAGAATGGGGGAGGTTGCAGTGGTGAGAGTTTCAGATGAGCTCATGCAAAGTAAAATATTAGGCTTTTTTGGGGGACGAAGTGACCTGAGTTGATTGTCAGACTATTTAAACCAGACTGCATGTGTTTGCCTGCAAGGCAATAAATGCTTGGGTTTAGGTGCCTTTATTCCATACTAGGGATGAGCTGGCTACTAAGCAGAAAACTAAACCAAGGGCTAGTGCAGTGAGTCAGCAGTAGACCATATTCTTCTATTTATAAGTGTTTGAAGCGATGTAAATTAAAAAGTGAAGCATTAATAATCAAATGTTATAATTTTATCACTTCACTTCAAATTGGCAATTTATCTAGTTTTATAATATTTACCAATGTATTATTTTAAATTCTCTAAATTTACATCTGCATCACTATAAATTATTAAAATATATGGATAAGTAAAAACTTGGATAATCAAGTAAAAAATTAGTTTTAATGGCTGTTTATAGCCCCACCCATCTACCATCACATTTACTTTGTATTAGATCCGTGCTTTTTATGCTTATAAATGAAATTACATAGTCAATATTTTTAATTTTATATTTATAAGTAATTAAATTAAATAGTAAACATAGATAATTTGGATAAAATGGAAACTAACATGATGAACAAGTATTATTAGCCTTTATCATGCTCAAATGAATGTCTTGATCAGTATTGGTAAAAACCAATTCTATCAGTACCTTCTCTTATATCTCAGTTATTTTTTTAGTACTAGATGGTCCCAACCCAAGGGGGGGGATTCATCGATTATATCTCAGTTATTAATATGAGTATCATCATATTTATAATGCCATATACTATCTTTCCTCTTTTTATATAATTCTACTTACATTTATCTATAATAAGATTATTGAGACAGAGTTAATCTAGATCAATAAAACTTGAATTTTGATTCTATATTTAGCTAAAAAGTACATGTGGTATTGGATGTTCATGACATCAAAAAGTATGAAATCAATAAAAAGTTGCTATATATTGCCTTAATAAAACTTATATAAGTAAAAATGCCCTTAATTGTCAGTATCTACTTAATTTATAAATCCGTGTACTGAATCATTTATTACATATGTTTTAGACAATTACAAGTCTTATGTTGTATCAAGAGTGAATCAGGTTTTGATTTATATGACATCAGCCAAAAGATCCTGGCTGATTCTTAATGAAACCCTTTGAATCGGGAAAAATGCTTTTAATTCTAATAACTTGGCCAAAAAGATTGAGTTTGGTTAGCAGGGATAGTCTGAATTATTAGTGGAACCAAATGAGCCATTTTGGAGGTCCCTCCCATCTTACAACTAATCTTGTTCAAACTACACTGTGAAGAATAGCCCCTTTTATAGGGTCAGAGGGGGTCCAACAAGGTGAAATTTTCCCCACCTTCTGATTGGACTAAATATATAAAAACCCTTTCTTTACAGGTTTATTTTCTAAGCAGTTACTCCCCATCTGCCCTCACATTGTAGCGAGGCAAATCTCGACTGATCTGATAGGTCAAATCCCAATATTCACTATTTCAGACATTACTAAGCGATCTAAACTTTGAGTCTCATTGTTTAGATATTAGCATTGTCTTATTAAGAGGGTTTGCTTTTTATCCCCTCGCCTACACTAATAAAACTTTTAAACCCCAACTTTTTAGTTTTAACATCTAAAGTTTTTATTATTCTAACTAGTGGCGAAAACCCCCTTTACGTTACTTCAGCAGTAGAGGTTTAATTTCTCCTGCAAGATTGTTGAAATCAGGGTTAAATTAGCACCAGCAAGCATACAACTTTCCCCAATTCCAACAAGTGGTGCTCACTACATGGATAATACACCGCAAAAGCTACTTAAAGTGGAGGCTGTTGGGGGGATTGACCTTTCTAGCTTCCCCTCTGCTTGTAAATCAAGAATAGCAGCATTGAAACAAAAGTTTGCCAATGCTCTAGCTTAAATCAAAAAGCTTGAAAAGCACCCTTTTTGTGGGCATCAACAATGATTCAAAAACCCCTTAGCAAGACAAGTTTATCCCAGGTGAGGGTAGCATTGCCTCGTTCCTCTATGTTTATGAATCTTTTATGGAAGGGACCACCAGCGATAAAAAATTAAGTACCTCCTCCCTTGCTTAAGTCGCCTGGACCAAGATATAATGGTTCCAAATATGTCCACGCTCAGCACCTGGGCGGAGGTGAAGAAAGCTCTTGTGAAAAATTTGGTTCAACTCAAAGTTTACGTCAGAAGAAACAGGCCTTCCTGTGACTTAGCATGCAGAAGGGAGAATAGATCTCCTCTTTTGTTGAATGGTTCTATAAGGAGGCTCAGCAACTTTTGCTTGCAAAAATGCTACCTCTTGTTAATTCCCTTGCGGACATTCTATCCAAATTAGCTTCTCACCCTCCTATAGCCAGAATCTTGTCTCCATTAAACGTCACCTCTAGACTATCTGTGTTATTAAGGAGTTACTGCTAGAAGTAAAAATATTTATAACGTTGAAGCTACTTCAGGTGTTGAATTTTAAGCCCCAGTTTCTGACCAATGATGATTACATAAACTTAGCCCCACCACAGGAGGCTATGATGAGCCCTATGGGCCCCCTATGCTGGTTACTAATATGAGCCTAGTACCTGCGGCGCAGCTCAAAACTAATCTTCCACCACCCAACCAACTTGAGGCTCTTAAGCTAGCAAGTTAAAGTGCACCATCGTCAATAGGGCAGCGCTCCCTGACCCTAATTTTCCACCTAAATCTTCTTTTGTCAATCAAAGAGCCCCTCCACATGGCTCCTAAGCCTAAACCCCTTTCTCCTGTGCCATTAGTTTCCACTAACAATGGGTTAAAGGACTGGGCCACTACCATCTAGTACTAAAAAAAAAAAAAGGACTGGGCCACCAAAGCTAAATCGCTTGTTTTACAAAAGCACACAGCAGCTGATCAACCCAAAGCTGACGTAGGTAAATTATCCACGTCCACGATGCTATCTTCTCAGACCTCTCACCTGATGGGGTTTTCTCCTCCAGTAGCCTCAAAAGTTGGTGCAGCTACGATGCTCCTTTCAAAAACCAAATGGGTAGATGAGCGCCAAAAGCCCTCCCCTGAGAGGAGAAAAAGCCAGTTTCTCATCTCACTCTTAGCAAATCGTTGAGGTGCATTGGCAATCCCTCTGATGGTGAGTCTTAAGGGGGTGGTAAAGACGCGAGCTATATGTTTTGGGAGCCCCATGTAAGTGCATATTCTGGATAGGCTGAGGTTTGAAAGAATTGGATAGCCATGATACCACGATGAACCTATCATCTACAGTGTTGAGGTTTTCAGAGGTAATTGATACCGCCAGTGATGCTGATCAGCTTATTGGTACAGTAATCCAATCTCGCCAACAGGTTCATACCATCTAATCTTTTAGAGATAATTTACCCTGCGATGGATCAACGCCTTGCCTCCCCTCACGTTTGAAGGAAGTTATTGCCCTCCCCCTACTTTTGGTTGCACAATAATTAAGGTAGATGTTGCCATCAATAAGGTGTGAGTTCTATCCATCCTTAATACGGGCTCTCAAGTTAATGTAGTCTCTTCAATGCTCATCAATAAAATTAAGTTGGCGCCTGACCTGGACTTTTCACAAGAGATTGTAACTGCAGGGCTAACAATACGCGAGCTATTGAATCCTACTCTTCTCTATCCATAAGAATTAAAAAACTCCTACTGGCTGCCCCCACTGTGGTATTAAACAATAACGCATACAACCTACTCATTAGCACTCAATTCAAGATTGATTATGACGGAATCATTAAATATGAAACAAGGATTTCTCTCCCTTCTAAATTATAAAGTTCCCCTAGTCTTCACCAACGATGAGATCAAGAAAAAGAGTACACTTTCGTCATTGAGTACCCTTCCTCCGCCCTCACTCTTATTTTATACCAGGTCGGACAGAAAAAAAGCTGCCTGACTCCGTGGATGCTTCAGAGTACATTACATTGTATGCGTCAGAAGAGGTAGTAGTCAAAGAGGGTGAACAAAAGGTGATAGAAACCAAAAATTACTGTGCAAATTCCCCGCAACTGCCTTCTGAACTTAACAGCATTGATGGAATAAGTCCTATGGAACCTCAGGTGTTGCCAGGTAGCCTAGATCCTTTCTACCAGCGACCCATTAATCTTCTGCTGGGGAATCTCTCTACCAAGGAAATGGTTATAAAGAAGCATCAGGATATTGTAAAAGCCTGCTGATTTCAATTGAGGACGTTCAAGTCCATTATATTGTTTCTATGCTAGACATGGGACTACCCACTGAACAAATGATATGCGCTTTGCCCAACGTTCAAATTTCCAATGAACTAACTCCCAATGAGCTTAATAAAGTTCATTCTTTACTGGAGCAGTGACATCAAATTAAATCTGATACTGACTATGGGCATATGAAGGTTTGGCTCATACCATTAATGTTGGTGATGCCAAGCCTATATATCCAAGCCTTATTGGAAATCAAAAGTTGAGTAACTTCAGATGATGGCAGTAGCTTAAACAGTTACTGGAAGCGGGATTACTGGTGCTTTCTAAAAGCCCTTGGTCATCTCCGCTATTGCTTTATAAAAAGAATAATGGTGGGCATTGGGTAATTATGGACTACCGCAAACTGAATAACCTCACCAAGAAGGACAGCTAACCAATCCAACAAATTGACGACGCTCTGGACCAACTCTCAGTATCCAAGTTCTTTTCCTCCATAGACTTGGCTAGAAGATACCGGCAGATGGAACTTTCTCTGCAAGACCAGAAAAAGTGTGCGTTTATTTTCAGTGAGGGTCTCTCCCCACCCACCCTACTACCACAATGGTTGTGCAGTGCCCGCAACTTTTCAAAGAACCTTGTTTACATCTTGAAGGATCTGAAGCATAGTTTCATAATTGTCTATCTTACTGATATCACCGTTTTTTCCTGGACGTGCAATGAGCACCTTTCACACTTAAAGAAAATTTTTTAACGCCTGCGGGTCTCTGACATTAAGCTGAAGCCCTCAAAATGTACATTCTTGCAAAAGAAGTTGGGTTTCGCGGGCTATGCCATCTACCCAGATGAGATACAGCCTCTCCATGATAAGGTTGAGGCGTTATCCAAGATGCCTGCCCCATAACCCTCCATGATATTTAGATGCTCTTAGGCATTGTCAGCTTTACAGTTTTCTAGACTATCATCAAGGTCCAAAGGTGGCTCAAAGCTGCAAATTCGCAAAGAGTAGGTTGAGAAGGAAACGGAAAAAAGGTTAGAATACCAAATAATTTATTAGGTTAAAAGAATTCAATATTTATAGGGTGAGTGGGGACATGTGACTTGAGGATCGTCGCAGCCCCATCTGTTCAGGATCTTTCCTGGTCTTCCAGGTTGACTGCCTTGTGGGCATCCTCAATTTATTTCGCTGCCCACCTGACTGAATTGGTGGTACGCCACCCCACATGACTCAGGAATAGATGAAAATGCTGAAGTCATTTTCATTCAGATAGGAATGAGAGTCAAAATGTTATAACTCGATTAGGAAGTGGAGAATTTAATTTGTTCATTATCTCGAATCCCAACAACGCTCCCTCAAGATCCTGTCAGAGGGGGATTTACGGCCAAAGGTACTAGCCATTCACTCAGTTGACCATGGTCCCTGGTTGACATCAGCAATGGAGTACTCAGACTTCACCTTATGGATGACCTTATAGGGTCCAGACTAAATAACGTCTAGCTTATTTTGTCATCATCCAGGTCAATGGTGATAGAAGAGAACAAGGTCACCTAATTAGAAAGTTGGTAAGGAGGGTCAGCTGAGATTAAATCGGGATGTCTCTCTTCCTGTAGTGGTGTTGATGCTTTGTGTGGCTAGGACTTGAAGCTTGACAATTTCTTCGGCCAAGGTCATCAATGTTATTTGGTGTTCTCAGTTGTGGAGGTCTTGAGCAATGGCTGTAAATTTGTAGCCGATGTGCACGCCCATATAGGGCTTCAAAAGGGGACATAATAATGACTCGGTGGTAGTTTACCCTGTAGGCAAGCAAAGCGCTGGGTAGGTAGTGGTTCCATCAGACAGGATCTTAGGCCAGCTTTCATAAAATGAAATATGAGTTCCTTTAGCGCGCTCTACCTTCCCATTAGTAGATGGGTGGCAAGGAACAGCGAAACTCTGGGTAGTGCCAAATAGCGAGAAAAGTTTTTGTACTACCTGTGAAGTGAAATTAAACCTGAAGTCTGAAAGTAAGGTTTAGGGGCACCCATTCTGGGTGAAAAGGGATCACACAAGGAAGAGGGCTGTGGCTTTAGCAGTTGCAACTGGGACCAAAATCGCTTCAGCCCACTTGGTTAAGTGGTCCACAGCTAGGATAATATAATTATGACCATTCATCCCAGTGGTAAGAGGGCCCACCACATCAATGCTAATGACATTGGTGGGCCCAGTCAGGGTGACAACTGAGTGTTGGAATTGAGGAATGGCTCAGTCTTGAAATTAGCAAGTCATACATGCCTCCAGGACTTCTTGCAAAAATCAATAATTTAGTCCCAGTAAATTCAAGTTTAAATTCATTTGTGAGTCTTCTTAACTGCCCCATGTCCCACAGTAGAATGGCCTTCTAGAAAAGCATCAGTTTGGGAGGATGGGCGGACATAAGGGAGCCAATTCTTATATACCTTCTTGTAGAGCAACCTATCCTTAATTTGAGTGTCTCGAGTAATCGTTTATTGTTCAGCTTGGACCTCAGGGGTTTCCAACTCCCACAGCTCAGGCTGGCCTATTAGATCATATAGCCAGTCCTCCTCATGGTTAAAGCTGCTAGCACCAGCATCCTGGAAAGGCCGTTGGCATTTTGGTGAATTGCACCTGTGACATGGAATATAGTGAAATCATAGCTCTGTAGTCATAAAGCTTACTTGGCTAGTCAGCCATCTGGGTCCTTCATTTGCTGGAGCCACCGGAACAAGGAGTGGTCTGTAACAATAGTTAAGTGAGTACCATTGAGATGGGGCCGGAAATGTTTGATGGCTAGCAAGACAGCCATGAACTCCCTCTCATTAACACTGTAGTTCCATTTAGCTCTAACAGCGTCTTACTAAAATAGGCAACGGGATGGTAGACTTGGATTTCATCATTTTGGGCTAGGATAGCCCTGACGGCAACATCACTTTTATCTGTAAACAACAAGAAGGGTTGGTCAAAGAATAGGTGGACTAGAATAGGTTTAGTACATAAAGCAGTTCTCAAGGCATTAAAATCCTATTCCTGTTTAGGCCACCATTCAAACGGCACATTCTTCTGCAGGGGATAGAATAGTGGGTCAGCTAGGTCAGAAAACTGGGGGATAAACTGACGGTAAAAGCCCACCATGCCTAGGAATAGCTGGATATCCTTAAACTTTGGGGGCGTGACATTCTCTCTATGGCGTCAACCTTGTCCAGTATAGGCTGGATGCCATCCATGGAAAATTTGTGTCTCAGGAACCCTAGTTAAGATTGGAATAAAGAACACCTCAAAGGTTAAAGCTTTATAGAAGCTTTTTGTAGCTAATTGAAGGGTTCCCTAAGATGTTTAATGTGCCCATCAATGGTTCGTATGAAAATGTTAATGTAATCAAGATAAACGAGGATGCATGAAAGCTTCAAGTCCTCAATGATACTGTCCACGACACGTTGGAAAATTGTCCAGGGCGTTACAAAGGCCCTGGAACATTCTTGTTGGCTTGAATAGTCCTTCGTCAGCTATGAGAGCGTAATTATCTCAAACTTCAGGGGCGAGCTTAACTTGCCAATATCCACTGGCAAGGTCCATGGCAGAAAAGTACTGGGATCTGGCAAGAAGATGAAGGGAATCGTCAATTTGTGGAAGATAATTACAGTCCTGCTTGGTGATGTAGATGAGTAGCTGGTAGCCATCAACGTCCAGTGAATTCTATCCTTCTTCTGAACTGGCTAAAGAGGAGAGGCCCAAGGGCTGCACAATGGTACCAAGAGTCCTGCGTCGAGTAGTTGTTTAAGTTACACTGTCACCTTGGCCTCTTCAGCCTTGATTTTTGGTAAGGTCAAGACCAGAAAGGGGGAGCGTCCCCAGTTTCTATATGATGTAGGACTCCATTCATTCTTCCAAAGTCATAGGTCAAGGCCAAAGATAGAACCAAATAATCCTTCAACAAAATTTGAACCTTATGTTATTGGTCATCTGAGAGGTCTTTGCAGATATTGGTATTGATCAGGCTGATCGATGGAGGTGTTTCCAAGCTGAAATCTCTCAAGTCCCAGAGCTTTGGACATCAGCAATAGCCTCCACGGTAGAAGGTGGACATAGGTAGCAGGACTGTTTGGACCTACTAACTTGACTTTGACAGTAAGGCTGTCCAACAACACTGATACAGATCTGGCATAGGCTGGATCTAGGATCCCTTGGCAGGTTGACACCTCTCTCGTGGATGGAATGTCTTGACCTCAGATTTTCAATAGGTATCCAGAGGGGATGTTAACATGGACCCAGGTGTCAGAAATGACTTGGGACTTCGGAGGTATTATAGTCGCCCTAGGTACTTAGATCTGCTTGCCCTCTTGCCCGTCAACAGCAGGAGGAAGCAATTGGACTTGGGAGCCCCTAATGTGATATAAGACGATCAATTTGGCCTTCACTCTCCATTAGAAAGGCTCAGGCTTTGACTTAGGTTTTTAAAATCTTGAAGGTCTCAGGTATCAGAGGGACCTGATGCCCTAGTAGGGATAGAAAGCCGCCATAATATTGGAGTACTGCTGAATATCTTAAAGGAACAGAGTCCCAAGGAGCAGGTCATAGATAGGGTTATTCAGCTTAACACTGGGGTGTTTAAGCAAGTTTTACAAACCGCAACTTTAGAGAGGATTAATACCTAAAGATTGGGTACATTGGTCAGCCATTCTGTACTCCATATAGTGTGGCAAATTAAGAGTGATCTTTATGCGCTTCATTAGCTTAGATGATATGACGTTCACAGGGGAGCCATTGTCAACTATGGCAAGGACTGGAATTCTATAAACTCAAACTGTGACCCATGTAACCAGACTTCCAAACTGGGGTGGCAGTTTGAGGAACATGTGAGAGTCATTGGAAGAAGAGTAAGCAGTATCAATTTCTTTATTATCATTGGATACTAAAACTTCTTCTCCATGTACAATAGCTCCCGATTCATTCAAGACTATGGAGGATTCTTGAGGCTGTGTAGGAATTTCAGCATGGAGCATCTCGTCCTTCATGCTGAAGGCCTTTCCTGCCTCCTAGGCAAGTTGTTTCCAGCAGGTCTTGGCACTGTGTCTGAAACTTTTACAGTAAGTGCATCGAGGTTAAAATTTTTCTGGTTATTGACCACATGTACTCTAGGACGGTTAGAGGGGCCAGTAAAAGTAGCCTTAAAGTGTAGAGTCAATGCAGTGATCTCTTTAAGTGCTTCCTTGATCTCCTGGATGCAGGTAAACCCATTCTTCTGTCCAATCATATGCATTTGTACCTCAGTGTAGAATCCCAACGCAGAAATGGCAGCGGTAATAGCATCATCCAGGGTGATATGATTTAAAATGTCTAAGGGTTGTTCTTGGGCATAAAGGCGGCTTGCAAAATCCATGGGGTTTTTCCCTTTATTCAGTTGGATACCCATGAACGCCTGTTTTTGGTTGGCCAGGGTTTGATTGCTGCCGAATTCTTGGAATAGAGCTTTGCAGACCTGTTCCCAGGTGTGCACTCCATCAAATGGGGGTTCAGGATCTCCCAGGAAGTGCTATCTAGGCAGGAGTGGATACGTTTTACCTTATGCCAGTCAGTGACCTCCTCCATGGAGCTCATATATGCGTACAGGAAGGAGGTAATGCTCTTTTGGCCAGTGGTGAACCTTTCTTTAAAACTAGTTTTTAAAGTTAGTTACAAGAGGAGTGAAAAGGGTGCTAACACCAGGGATGGCCACTAGCTCCGAGATCTTAGTTTCCACATAGTTGTGGGGCATACTGGTCTAGCTATCGCCATAAGCCCTCAAGGTCCTCTTGAGTGTCATCTTAATTTTTGGTTGAGGGAGGAAACAGAAGCCTTATTTGCAAGTTGCTTCTTTAGGGATTGAATGTCGTCACCATGAAGGTGATGCTGGCTCTTGAGAGTAGTCAAACAGGTTTTAAACCCTTGACAAGTTTGTTTGAGCTGAGAGATGCAAGTATTGGTAAGTTTGGTGAAAGCAATGAGGTTGTACATTTCATCTGACAGTGCCTCAATGGTAGACCTTAGGGTTGAGGGGACTCCATCCACTTGGAGTTTTCATTACTGAGCTACATTCCAAATTTGATTGTGAAGGGCAGCTTATGCTGTTATCACATCCCTTCGCCATGGGTCTTCAGGGCCCTCAGGGGGGAGCTGAGGGACCAGGGGCCCAGGAGGTCCACGGGGATCTTCTGGCCCTTCAGATCCTTTATGCCCCTCTGGGCCTTCAGGCCCCCTAGGCCCTTCAAGACCTTCACTTCTGGAGGAGTAGTCTCATGAGGCCAGCTCCCAATAGTGTTGTTGTAGATTTGTATTAGATCCTCAACCTGAAGGAGGCACTGATTCCAAGTTGACTCACGGAGTTGTACGTTCTAATGCAGCTCGTCCTCAAGGTAGCTATAAATTCCACTATCTAACACCACAATTTAATCTTGGACCTCGTTATTTAACCTCCTTTATCAATAATGGCCTACCAATTGTCATGAACTAAAGTAGAAGGCTGCATTATAGAAGATGAAGATGTGAGAGTGCAAGGACAGGGTGAGCCCTATAAGTCAGGAGACTTCTTGATGGTGCAACCCAACTAGTTGGATTAGGTTATGAATAGGTGGGTGAACAAAGTTGCAAAGGTAACGTTTGGCACCCAGTGAAAGCTCCTGCTTGCAGTTGGGCTGATTCATAGAAATCCCGCATGGTAAAAATAATGGAAGAGGCACAGGAATGGCTGGAGCGAGCACCCATGGAGTAAATGCCATTTTTTAATTGTTGTACAACATTGTTAAGGTTCTTGTACTGAAGTGGTACTGACTTCCATCAATAGAGGGCAGTGAGAACTGCAAGGTGGCCTGGAACTCTAACCTCTTAGTCTGTAAGAGTAGAATTTTGTATCATGAGCTACTAACCCATCAAGCAACGCTTCTCAGCTGGCCAGAGGATTTGTTTTCAGGCTGCTGGTAGTATTCTTCATTGTTTATGATAGATGTTTTTAATTAGGACAGCTCAGAGCCCCCTGTAGTGAGCCCCACGTTTGTCAGCTTTACAGTTCTTTAGACTGTCACCAAGGTCTGAAGGTGGCTCAAAGCTGCAGATTCAAAAAATAGGGTCGAGAAGGAAATGGAAAAAAGGTTAGAATAACAAATTTTTATTAGGCTAAAGATGTCAATATCTATAGGTGATTGGGGACATGGTGCCTTGAGGATCATCGCAGCCCCATCTGTTCATGATCTTTCCTGGTCTTCCAGATTGATTGCCTCGTGGGCATCCTCAATGTATTTCACCGCCCACCTGACTGAATCGGTAGAAACGCAGCCCCACATGACTCAAGAATTGGGGATGAGATTCCTGGATTCATTTTCGTTTGGATAGGTTTGAAAGTCAAAATGGTACATCGCAATTTGGAAGAGGGGAATTTGATTTTTTTTGTTATCTTGAGTCCCAACAGGCATGATGGGATATTACCATCAATTCATCCCCAAATATGCTTAGCTCAGTGAGCCACTAGTACGCCTTTTAGCTAAAAACACCCTTTTCTATTGGGATGCGGAACAAAAGGCTGCTTTTGAAATGCTGAAAAAGCTGCTGTTTTGACGGCCAATCCTACACCACCATTACTATAGTAAACCCTTTATGATTTTACTGACGCCTCTAACTACGCATTTGAAGCTATCTTGGCTCAACTGGATGATCATGGGGTTGATCACTCTGTTTCAAACTTCAGCAAGATGCTTTTTAAGGCAGAACGCAACTATAGCATCACTGAGAAGGAGTGCCTGGACGTCTTGCTCTCTATTAAATATTACTTCCTTTTCTTGTATGGGACTTTATTTAAAGTGTTACTGACCACGCCTCTTTAAAGTGGTTACAGAATATGAAAGATCCCACTTGGAGGTTTTCTCGCTGGGATTTGAAGCTCCAGCACTATGATATGACCATTGAGCACGGAACCAGGGTGAGCCACATGAATGTCAAAGGTTTAACTCGGATGCCCATCCTTCACTTAGATAAATGAGAAGTAGAGTGGCTACATGACCTCCTAATGCCCTCTAATGTTTGGGAGGATGAGGATGAACCCGTCCAGAAGGTGCTATCTCAACACTCCCATAACACTAAGGTGGATAATGGGAAACTATACAAGAAAGTAGGGGTGAACTGGCTACCCTACCTCTAACTATCTGAGCGATTACCTGTCATTATGGAGTCTCATGCCATCCTAGGGCATAGTGGAGTGCGGAAAACCTATTAGTGGGTGAAAGAACGCTACTACTGGGAGGGAATCATGGAGACCATCATTGAATGCCTGGATGCCTCTCTGACATTCAAAAAGCAATACAGAATTAAATCAAGTATCAATATTAACCTACCACTCCACAACAGCCCTTCCACACCATATGCCTAGATGTAGTTGGTCCTCTACCCGAAACTACGAGTGAAGATCATTATATATTGGTAGGTATTGATCACTTTACCAAATGGGCCGAGTCTGTTGCTCTCCCAGCTCAGATGGATAAAGCCATGGCCTCTTTCCTCCACCAGTATATCTTTGCTTGACACGGTTGCCCCAAGTTCTTCTCTGTGATAATGGTAAAAACTTCACCTTCCAAGTGTTGAGGATCCTCGTTACCTCCATGTGCATGTAACAGCTCTTTTCTGCCCCCTACAACCTTTTGACCAATGGTACCGTGGAAAGAGCCAATGGGACCCTGGTCTCTGTATTTCGAAAAATGGCCACTTTAGACCCCCTTTGCTTGGATCTGTACTTATCAAGTGCCCTTATGGCCTACTGGATCAGTTACCACCGGATCCTTAAGATGTCTCCACTCTGTGTTGTATGGATGGGGCGCTGGGGTGCAGGAATTATTAGCCAAAGATATTTTCACTGATAGGACTGACACTGAGCAAGTCATGAAGAAGTTGGCACAGCACATCATTCAGTTACAACCAGAGGCTATAACTAATTTGGCCAAAACAGTCACAAAAAAGGAGGCAGCCACAAATGAGCATAGAAAGCCCCTCTTTCTTCCTTACAAGTATCTAACTTGGTGCTTTACTACCACAACTGTATCACCCCTAGAAGAGAGAAACTTGGGTCTATTTGTGAAGGACCTAATGTATTCACTTACAAGTGAGGGGAAGATACTCCATCAAATCCCTTGCTACAGGAGGTAATAACAAAAAATTTCTTGGACGATCCTTGAAGCTTTATTCTCCTCCAAACACTCTTGAAGGGGGTGATGTCAGACAATTACAAGTCTGATGTTGTATTAAAAATGATTTTGGTTAGAATTTTAATGACATCAGCCAAAAGACCCTGGCTAATTTTTGGTGGAACCCTTTGAATTGGGGCATTACTTTTAATAATAATTCACTTATCCAAAAAGCTCAAATTTGGGTAGCAGGGATATCCTGAATCATCGGCAGAACCAAGAGAGCCATTTGGAGGTCCCTCCCCGTCTTACAACTAATCTTTTCAAACTACACCGCGAAGAATGGCCCCTTTTATAGTGTCAGAGGGAGTCCAACAAGGTGAAAACATTTTCCCGCCTTCTAATTGTACTAAATATATAAAATCCCTTCCTCACGGGTTCATTTTCCCTGTGGTCACTTCCTTATCTGCCCTCACATTAAAGAAAGATGAGTATCAACCAATCTGATAGGTCAAATCCCAATATTCCCTATTTTAGACATTACTAAGCAATACAAACTTTGAGCCTCAACGTTTAAATATCAGCATAAACTTATTAAGAGGGTTCGCTTTTTATCCCCTCGCCTACACTAATAAAAACTATAAAACCCAACTTTTTAGTACCAAATTCTAAAGTCTAAATTATTTTAACTAGTGGTGAAAAATCCCCCTTTACATTACTTTGGCTTTAGAAATTATGTTTTCCCTGTAATATTTGTTGAAATCTGGGGGAAATTAGCACCAGTAATCTTACATTTTTTAATTCAACAATATGAAAGCTTCCATATGTATACTATATAATTTATCTTAGTGACGATTTATTTGTAGTGTGTATTTTCTTAAACATTTATTCAAGTTGTACGGAACCCTATACATACATATTACTTTCTAAAGTGTACTGGTCAAGGAATTTCCTGACCACCAGAAGAAGTCTTCCATATTGGGGGAGCTTTTAGTTAAATAGGTGAGATTTAATGTTTAAATTTTAAATTTTATATGGGGAAGGCTGACCAGGGGACGGACACTTCTGATATGTAAACTAACAAAACATCATCAAGAGGAGGGCACCCCATGGAAGCAAACGCTATATCCTGTTACCAGCGGGAATGACAAGAAAAGGAAGAGTGGTTACATGTAGAGGGGCTTGCGCCACGATTAAGCATGTATGTAGAAAGGGTCTAAAGTGATGAACCAAACTGGATACCAGGATGAGACCAACTGACGGCGACAGGGTGGTAGGTACCCAAACATCTAAGCTTGAAAGTGGTCCACAAGGTGTGACTGGAACCGGCGTACAGCTTCCTGGAGGGTGGGAGGAGAGCCTGAGATAGCATCCAAGACAACCGTGTGGATAGTCCATATATAGAGATTGCAACCACTAAGTCATGGAGGGAAGTTGGTTTAGGAGAAACCAAGGACAAGGCGAAAATGTCCATAGACAGGCTGAAGGGTTGATCCTGATAGTGGCGAAAGAGACGCTGAACCTCACGCCATATTGCTTTTGAGGGAGGGAACTCTTCCAGGCGGTGAACCAAAGTTCCATACTGGCCACACATGACACAAGATGAGTGCAAAGTGTTAGAGTGCTCAGCAGTATAGCATACCCATTTCAAGCAGCGCCACACATGGGATAGAATATGTGGCTGCAGAAGAGGGTGGTGGGCGTACTTCCAAATGGCTTTTTGGGTATTGAGGGGGTAGGGGATGTCCAACATCTCCAGGTAGTCCACCCTGTCTATGACAGGGGACCTCATGGGTATCACTCCATTCAGAATGGGTTGCCCTTATACTTTCTGGGTGAACCAAGGAGTAGGGTGCCCCCTCTGAGCGGTGTGCCCACTGATGCGAATTCTCCACTCAGTGCTCCACATGGTGATGAAAATTCTTTTGAAGTGGGGCGACATCCCATGTGGGCCCGCAGCAGAAGGGTTTGAGGCAAGGTACTTTAACAGAGAGTGGGGTGGGTAAGATTGCTGAGGCCCAAGGCGCAGGAGAAGTTGGAGCGGGCTACGTGGGACCAGTGCTGGGCTGAGATTGTAGGGTTAGTAACGACAGCAACCCAGGTGCCAAGTATTTTGGCGGCGTGGACCTCATAGTTGAGCATGCCCATGCCACCACTATGGCGAGGGCCAAACATGACATCCAGGCGCACTGGCGGTAGGCGGACTAATCAAAGCCGCCCTTGCAGAATGGCATATTATACTTGAAGAAACCAGGGGGAAAACGATGGCGTGGGCCCCAAACCAAACTTTAGAAAGGAGCATAGATTAGGCTAGCACTACCCTACCTGTAAGGGAGGTTTGGCGGGCTTTAAGGGAAGCTATGCGTTTTGTAACGTTGTCTAGGATATGATGCTTCATCACCGTTGAGGCGTACCCTCCTGCCTCCAGCCACACCCCAAAATGGCGGACTGGGACATTGGTGGGGCTTGGCACAAAGGGGAGCACAAGCGGGGCGGTGTGGGGTGGCAGGGCAAACAATACCATGCGCAAGTAGTTGAAGCAGGGATAAAACGGGACGCTGGGGACCAGCGGGCTTGATACCGACCAAGGAGTAAAATTTTGGTTTAGGAGGTGTTAAGTGCAGCATTACTTACTTTGGAGTAAGCTTGGATACTAGCTTCAAGCGCACGTTTATCATGATTTTTAGACACCCCAACCACACAATCATCAGAAAAAGCCAACATCTTAACTGGTGCTTGGCCTTGCACATGGACACCAGTAAGGCTGGCATTACATTTCATAAAAGTGTGTCAAGGATGAAGTTATACAAGAGTGGGCTTAGAGGGTCCCCTTAGCGTAGGCCCCTTTGAGGGCGACTACATCCATGAGGAGGCTAGGGTCACGCACAGCCGTTGTGGCAGATTCCGTGAGCAACATCACCCAATTAATAAAACGATAGGGGAGGTGGAATTTGTTGAGGCAGGCTCTGAGTAATCCCAGTTGACTCTAACATAGGCCTTCTTCTGGTCTAAAAAAAGTGCTCCAGAAGCCGTGGATTGGTAGACATTGGCTACAGTGTGTATGTTTTCAAAATAGACCGTTTGGGAATAAAACTAAATTATTTGGGGGAAATGAGAGCAGAGGCAACTACCTCTAGACGGACTGCCAAGATTTTAGTAAAATGTTTTGTGTCTGTGTTGGTAAGTGAAATGGGGCGCCAGTTGTCCAACTCCACTATCCCCTTTCTTGTACAACGTTATTGTGAAGGCCTCTTGTCCTCCAGGAAAAATGCGAATTTCCATAAGGCATTGGTTCAATGAGGCAAGCAGCAAGGAGGAAAAATATTTGAAATATTTCTTATAGAACTCATAAGGAATGCCGTCTGGACCTGGGCATTTCCTGTACGGTGCACCACAAACGTAAGACCAGAGTACATCCTAAAAATCAAATTCATCAAATCCAGATAACGAAAAATGATGCAGTTATGTGCACTTTTGAGAATTTGTCCACTTCAGCTGGCTGAACTGGACCGGAGTGATACAATTTGGAGTAACAATTTTGTACTTTTGTCTGCTACTTCAGCTGGAGTATCTGTGACAGAGTGGTCTGGCCTCCATGCCGGTGTGAAGGCCAAGCGCTGGCATGGTGTGAAAATTTTTCGAAATAAGTAAGAAGAGCATGTGTCGCCTGCTGTTATATGCTTTGCTTTATACTGAACAGAAACCTGATGCTTGTGTTGTCTTACCAGTGCGTTGAGGAGAGCAGACACTTCTTCCCACTTATGACCCCAAGCCAGGCTGTAATCTTCCGCTGGGACGTTGTATTCCAGATGGTCCACTTCTGCTAGCGTGTGCAAAATGACTGCTGAGGCAGCCCACAAGTGACTTGATGAGATGTGGCAATCCTGGAGGATGTTGTTCGCTTTAAAGGTTAACCAAGTGAAAAGTAGGTCTGCACATAACGGTGTGGTAAACTCTGGAGCTGAGGTCTCAGTGTTTACCCATGAGGAGAACCTTGGTGACGTGATCTTGGCTGGGCGTAGTTTGCACCACTCTGGCACCTAAGCCACTGGATTGGACAAAGAGAGGGAAACCAATACCATCCTGTGGTCGGATAAATTAATTTTCATTGTTGTAAAGTGGAACTTAGGATTAAAAAAATTCAATGGTGCAAGAATAAGGTCAATGTGGGACATAGACCTCAGCTGGCCGTCATGCATATGGGGGCAATACATGTTTGGGAGTAGCAGTGCATGATGTGGCAGAGTATTGAACAACCCCAAGGTAGTTTTTAGAATGCAAAGTTCTATGTGCCCCTGCGGGGGAGTAGGTGACAAGGGCCAGCGGTCAGTAGCTGGGTTGGCCCAGCAGGTCATGTCACCTGCAACAAATAGGTCAGGGGGTAGCGGGAGGGAATTGAAATCCAAGAAGAATTTCCAACGAGCTTACACACAGGTTGGGGCATGAATGTTAATGAAAGCGTGCACTTCATCATCCTACAAAAAGGTGACTACAAGGACATGGCTGTCGAGGTACAATGTTGACAAAATAAATTTAAAATTGTGGGTCACTCAAACAAGCACCCCACAGTGTGGTGACCAAAATAAAGGGAAGGAAGGAGAATGGTTGCCCATGTGTCTTCTGCACCATGCGACAGTGGGCTTCCTGAATGGCCAGTATGTCCACAGGTAAATTATTTTTTAAAAACTCGTTCCCACCCTGGGATGGCAAGGCCTTGAGTCCAGCAATGTTCAACATCCCTATAGTAAAGGCTCCCCCCATCGCACCTTAGGTGTGAGGGGAAGGGCACCCAAGCCCTTCACTCTTCTCTTTTTCAGCATGTCGCTGTATGGCATAACGTGTATTTTGTGCTATGGAGTATGGTTCTTTATGTGAAACTTTTCGCTGTGAGGGTGCGTTGGCTTTTTCCTTCTGCTTTTTCACACTGTGGGATATATTTTGGCGTTGTGTGCAACTGCGGTGCACCATCACATAATGGTGGAATTTCAGCAGGAATATTGTTGAGCGACTTGGATTCAATCAATTCTTAGTAGCATTAGTCAGGTGAAACCAACTCACCCATCAGAACTTCAGCTTGGGTCGCCCAATCTGATTGGTGGAAGAATTTGCGAGTTGCTTCTGCAGAGAATGACTTAATGTCCTCCTGGAGCTGGGTGGGCGGGATCATGGACTCTGTCACAGCCACCACCTTGGCCGCTGCTCTGTGGGATAGCTTGGCCTTCTTGTGCTCCTACGGGGATACAGGTTTCACTTGAATGTAGCACCTAGGCATGCCCTATTGGAAGGCTGCATCAGTATCTAGTGCTGGTTCATAGTGGGCATCTGCACCGCGCATTGCTTCCAAAATTCTTTTGGTTTGAGTAATGCCCTTCTTGGCGGGGCAGGTATGGGCCTTGTGGCCAAAAGAATGAGAGAAAGTGCAGATAGGAGGCGTGCTATCCACGGTGACCCTGAATGGGTGGTATTCTTGCCCATCAATTTCCACAAAAATAGTGTGGGGATTTGGGTCAAATCTTCTGCTACCCTCATGGATGGGGTTAGAACAGCAATCACTTTGCTCGTGCACAGGTCCAGCATAAGTATAAAGTGCTGCATCTCAAAGGATTATATTTCCTCATATTTGGTGAGCTCAGCCTTCAGGTGGTGATCCAGCATGGTGCACTTGATTGTTGTAGGTAGGAAGTCGAAAGTAATGAAAATTTGGTTGGATTTAGTCCAGTTAGTGCACTTCATGTTGACTACCCTTTGACCATCTGAGAGGTCCACCACCCGCATTTTTGAAGCTTCATCCAACGCACTTTTTGAACCCAAGATCCAGCCAATCATGAGGTATGGAGTGTGGTGCAATGTTTACTGCGTTTGGGAAATGTGTGTGTACATCTCCACAAAACTTCTCCCAAATCTTTGTTTGTTGTATATCCAAGAAGACTAGCACCACATGTTCAACAACAGCAGTATTTGGGAGTCTGGCATATTGATAAATGGTTGCAGCGTGATTTCCAGGGCAAAATTTCTGGGAAATGCTAACTGCTAGTTTTTATTGTTAATTTTATATATGCCGCTGATTTTGCCGTGGCATTTATGAAACTTAGTTGGTGTGGGGCCTGAACCTGTGCCCTTAACTTTTCTCATCCAACTGCTACCCAACATTAGTGCACACTAATCTCCTCAATGAGATTTATCAAAATTACTAAGACTTGAATTGAATATATTGTAAAGGTGTAAGAAACGAGAGAGAAAAGTTCTTAGATGGGCTCAAATTTATACCTTTAAGAATATTCCAAATATTTAAAGAACAAATTACCTAAAATTTTAGCAAGTAGGTAAGAATGCAAGAGAATTAGAGGAATTTAAATAATAATCATAGCTGAAATTCAAAAAAGTTTTTTTAAATTATGAGGTACCCAATTGTTGTTCTAGAATGGGCCTTGACATTTGCATCAAAGGTGAGGTTCGCCATATAGGGCCATCTATTGCCCACTGCCCGCAGAGTCCACAGAACAATTCTACCCTCTTGTCATAGGAAAACCAAATTTGAAAAATAGGAAAAAAGTGTTTACAGAATCTTCACTTTCCATAATGCTATTTAATAAACTCAAAATGCATAAAAATTAAATCCATAAAAGCATCTTAGGTTTAAAATTGTGGAGTATATGACTTGAAGACTGATTAAGGATACTCTTCTGATTTTACGAGGCGATTGCATCCTTATATTCGCTCTCTGGAGGCCATGCTATTCTGTTCATCAAAAGTATAAGAATTACGGTGGATTAAAGCCTTCTAATAAGATATCAGCAGGCCAACATATAGAGATTTTACTTATAGAGCACTCTCCTGTTTGCGGGCCTGTACCTGTGCCCTGTTACCACTCTGTTTTTTATTCCATTCAAAACCTCATCTGTCACATTAAATGAAGTTCATTTGAACTAATATTTCTTTTCCTGGACCAAGTAGAGAAGCTTCCATAAGAGTATTACCTGCCTGGTTTGAGCACACAGTCACATTATTAGTTTAATATTATCCTTAATTTCTTGATAAGGAAAGCTACATACTCCACAATTACAGAAAGCCAACCCACGACCTTAATGAACATGATCCTACCTTTCAGGAGATCCATCAGGTATTGTCTCCTAAGGAGCTAAGTGTGATACATTAAACTTCACTTTAGCTGAGACTTCAGACCTAGATAGCCATAGACACAGGGAAACCAACCGCACGAATAATCCATACAATAAGGTGTTGTCTGCCCTTCATATTCTTTTTTGTTATAGATCATGAAGCTTGTGATATAACTAATGTCTGATCATTATCAAAGGACAAATGCCTTAATTTCTTGAGAGAGAACCTTAAGAAACTCACAAAGTGGCCGTGTTGTCTCTCCTGGATCTCACTCAGAGAAGATTTTGGTAATCAAGTATGCCTAGTATTTCATCCTTTAGAAAAAGTAGCTAAAAACACTTTAATCTCAAATCACTCTCAAGTTTCATCAAAAACTCACTGTTGAAAGCTACCTAGTAAAGGTGAAAACCTGACCTAGGGAGTCAACCGCTATGCTTTCCTTTGATGATAAAATATTATAATATGTCAAAATTGTCTTGCGATGATAAATAAATCAATTTAGTTCAGGTAATTCAATTATTATAAATTAATTTATTGATTTTAAACTCACTTGAATTTCCTTGAACTTGGATAATACCAATAGTTTAAATTAACAACTAGTTTTATCTATTAAAAGGGGATAGTTTAATTTCTCTTTAAACATCTAAAAGTATTTTTCATCAATCCTCACATTGATTATCCTCTTGTATCTGCAGATCATGTGACTCTACTAAGAGTTATCACAACAATCCTGCTGATCCCAAACTAACTTATTAAATTCCCTAGCGCTTATAATAGTGCTTTCTATATCTATAATTAAATACTTTATATGCATATTACTGATAAAAATTTATACTTATGGGTTTTTTTATTTAATTAAATCATCAAGTCACCCATGAGAGCGAACTTTAAAGCCCTCCATTCATATAAATGTGCCGCCAATGTTTCTCCTCTGGAAGCTCAACAAAATGGTGCTTTCTGCCAGGTTCTTTCAATTTGGATCAAAAATACATATATCTTTGAAAAAGGGTAACAATTAAAAGCAGCATGTCACTACTAAAAACTCTCAAACCTGAGGTCTGGTGTGATAAAAGGAATTTACAGCCTCAAGATTGGCTGTGTCAATGGCTACTTAGGCTTACCTAACACATTTCATTACCTGCTTACAAGATTACCTATAATCTCAAAAATAAGGCTAAAGGAAAATAGATTTCATTTAGATTTATGGGATTTAACAGAATTCAACTTAATTTGATTTAGGGCCATTCTAAAAGAAAATTACTCAAATTTTAAACAGAGCTTTCTATAAATCTTCCAGACTCCCTATAGTTAAATCTGATTTGAGTTCGCTATAAATGTAGTCAGAGAAATGCTCCAAAAACGCCTTACCCAATTGGACCAATACCAGATCATGGTACTAAAAAGGACACATATCAAATAAAGAAAACATAACAACATTGAAGTCAAAGGAGGAGACTCATAGAAAACTAGAACATCCTAGTCAAAAAGAAATATAAAGCCTTTCAAAACTGGAATCTGAATCCAAAGGAGCAAAAAGTTATTGGACTAAAGAGGAAAAAAATCAATAACCTAATCAGAGAATCTACATGTAGAGCATCGAGATCTGAACAAATTTATAAAAAAATCACCCCTTATTTTACCCCCTTAGGGGATGAATTTCCAAAAATGCTGCTACAATTGACTTATATTTTGTGTATTTTTCCAGGGTTTTTACTTTTCTTTCCACTTGAAGTCACTTTCAAGCAATTTTATTAAAAACAAAAAGTAAGTAAGCAAATATTGATTGAACGCCAGCCGCTGCCATTCAATCCCCAATGACATCGGATTTGCTGCCAGCTGCTCCAGTGTGGGGAAGCGGCGAAACCCCACCTAGTGTTTTCCATCTGGCAGGAAAATGCACTTGGACTGGTTCATCCTGTCCCACTAAGTCCTTGGGTCAGTTTAAACCTAAGGATCTTGCCATCCACTTGGCATGTACCCAGGTGGTGCCTTGCAGCCCACTCATTCTCCCCCGCTCACAGCTCCATTTTGGCCTTCAGGTTGAGTATGGGAGATTGTTCCCGTATAAGGAACAAACAATTATTAACCTGGCCCAGGTGGTGATGCTGCCAGCTGGTTTCATTGACTTCCGCCCCTTTAAGGGGTATTTTGACCTCAGCTTCACTTGCAAAGCTGATGCCACCACTGCGGCTACTGTGCCCCTGGTTTTCAAGGACACACCCATACCAACAACACGCACTCAGCTCCCCATCAAAATGAATATGGTAGTCCAATACGCGGGTTGCCCACACATCCCCCCGCAGTATTCCATTGGGAGTTAATGGAAGGGTTGGCCACATATGGCTCCAACCCCATCCTTCAAATCGTGGTCCCTATTGGGGCCGCTCGCCTAGCTGGGCCTCAGGCATTTGCCATGATCAGCCCAATAAATTTAAAAATTGCTTTGTCACTTCCACCCCATGCTATCATACCCTCTGCCCCCAAACACCCATTCTGGGCCTATGTAGAGGATGGGAGGACAATCTGTCCTTCCTGCTTTGAGTTAGATCACTCAAAACATAAATGCCCCTCCCTCACAGCTTCCTCTGTCCCAGCGCTGTCATTGCGTGGCCCCCACTTAGCCCCACACCCCATTACTTTTCTGGTATGTGGTACAATCCTACCCCCTCTCCCAAAGCCTGCTGACGCCTCAGTGCCTGCTGCAGCCAACCTGCCCCTTCCTCAGGCCAGTGCTACTTGTGCCTCGCCCAGTGCCACTTGCACCTCATTTAATCAGGAAATGGCTTGGACTAATGTGGGTTCCCATGTTATCCTGCAATCACCAGCCACACCACTTCAATTTGCAGACCCCAATTTTGGGTTTGACTTGAACCCATGGTCCTCATTGGCTAAAACTGATGAGATGGGTAATTTTATTGAGGCCTCGCAGCTCACATATGATGAATTTATCCAGGTATGGAATCCCAAACTGGCCACTCAACAGTATTACGCCCCCAACCAGACGCCGTGGAGTTCTGCTCGGACCACCAGATCACTGTCACAGCAGCTGCCCACCCTGAGGTAAACACTATCCATGAAATGGCCGAGACATCAGTAGTGGCGCTAGCCATGGAACTCTCGCCTCCCATCCTCAGGCCATCCACATCCATATCACACAAACAGACCATTCTGTGTGCCCACAGGCGCGCTAAGGAAGCCATCCAGAGAGTGGTTTCCGCCTCACAGGCCAACCCTAGAGTCACCCGCGCCTCCATGGCTTCACTGTCCCAGCTCCCTGCCCTCCGCATTAAGGTGGAGGCCACCATTTCCAAATACATTGGCAACTTACTGTCCTACGATAAATTCCTCAAACAGCTGATTGTTACCATCCTTGCTCCCCATGTCACTGATCACCCCACCCCTCTGCTCTCCTCATTGGCCCGTGCTCTCGCCAAAGAGGAACATGGGACTGAGGATGAGCCCCCTGACCCCCTCCCCTTTCAACATGGTAGGTTAAGCGCCTCAGCGCTGTCCCACCTGGTAGGTTGTTGTCTCAATTATTATGTTTCTCCTATTCTTTTTTTTTTAGTACTAGATGGTCCCAACCCAAGGGGGGGGGATTCATCGATGTTCTCCTATTCTTTAAACAATCGTTTTCTTTCAGTTTGAGTGATTAGTTCGTTCAGTTTTTTTCTTTTTGAGCTTCAGTAATGTCCGTCCCCTGGTTGGCGTGCCTCATAATAAATATATTTTGATTATTTTGATGATGATTTAAACTTTGCTGTATACTAGATCCGCCTTACTGTCTTCAGAAATCAAATAAAAGCTATTTTTAAGTCATTCTAATAGAGAATCAGCTGCAACAAATTCTTTCTCCAATCTAAAAATTACAAAACACAACTATTTTCTTAACATTCTTTTTATAAATCCAAAAAAGATAAAACTGATGAGGCTAAATTAACTCTAGAGATCTCTACCATTCAACCAGACCCAATTGACTCATAAACAAGTTTAGTTACTTAAGCCCAACTAAGGTTTGCAGTTGAGTGTCAAAGAATTATACTCACCTAATTAAAAAAATATAGATTGAAGATGTGTACTCAAATGCTAATATTTTTGGCAACTGGAACCCAATTCCAATGATGTCATTTTCCAGTTTATTGACTCAGAAAAAGAAGTAAAATGGACTTTATTGGCTGTTTGAAGTTAAAGGTGCCAAACATAAATTTGAATGAGCATCATCTGAGCAAATGGACCATATAAATTGGCCTAACAAGTCCAGATCTAGCTTCTGAATTCGATGATAGCATTAAAACTTGACTACCCCATGGATGCCTCAAGAACAATCAAACATTCTAATGCCCAAAGAGCTGCAACAAATTGCCTGGGACTTACCTTTGCTCAAGTAGCGACAAACTCATGACTCCCCACTGGAGAGTCTAACACTTGTTGATTACAACATCTCCACTCTAAAGTTTGAGCCATATATTATTAAAAGGAAGTGTAAAAAGAACCTGGTTCAGCACTCATTTTGGATGTTGCCAGTCCTAATAAAATGAGGCCCCTGAATCTGATTGACGTGGTAATTGGAACAGCAGAGGATATAGATAGTATCATCGACATAAGGAAACTTATTAGTGAGACACCGCCTATTAAGCATTCTCAAGGGCTAAGTTTATCCCTGAAGTTGAGTCTAAGGTTGACAACCCAGATGACCTGTGCCCTGAATACCACATTGTCACCAGCCTAGGTCACACAAAACGTGAGTCTTCACATGCCCCATCTTTTTATTGAAAAGTGATCAAAATTTTCTAAGGATAAAAATCTTCATGCTCGCCAACAGAAGGTTTGCAGTTTAGACGGCAAGATCATAACCTTCTTCAATGAATTTACTAGCCTATCCCAGACAATCATTGAGTTTAGGAAGAAGAGAGATAACTCCACCAAGATCATGTGCCCAGCCTGGAAGTGAACATCTTTAGAAAGTATTGAAGATGATAATGCCAGGCCGCTGACCCAGGACTTAATCTGGTCCATCTACCATGAAATCATTTCAGTGTCCTTACCCCCCAGAATTAAATCAAGGTTGGATTCCTGAGGCCCAAGGTTACTTCATTTATCAGGCAGCCATCTGTTCTGAGGTGGGCACGAAGCTGTTCAATCTTACCATCCTCAATCCATTAATTGCTAACAAGCAGTATATCCACTCTTCCTTCGTTGTGCTTGGGCTGACCTGCAAGACTAATATTGGCAAGTATTGACGCTGATTTCCTTCATTATTGACTACCAATAGATCAGCAACCATGCTCAAGAGGTTTAAATGATCACCCGTGACATGTTAACAACAACCAATGCCAGAGCACTCAAAGCCAAACTGATCTGGGGTAATTATTGACTGACCATTATCAGATGAGCGTTTTTAATCTTCAATTTAAAATACATTAGTCAATCGACCCAAAAAACCAGAAAAAAAGTAATCTGTAAACTATTTCAACATTTCAGTTCAAATACATTAATATCTAATTATATCAATTAATTTGAAAGTGACCAAGACTTGCTCCCAAGGATAAGGCTTGAGGGGGGCTATGTTGGGATTCTCACTATGCAAGGTGGAAGCTTTGTGTTGAGAAATTGACATGACTTGACAATAAGTCAAATATCTGGCAGATCATCTTTTATGAGACAAGCTAATAAATTCAGAGACTAGTTGTTTGGTAAATTGAGGGAATTCCACCAAAGCCTCAATGATATAACAAAACCCCTAAATTTGTAGCAAATAGAGAATTACTAACCATAAGGTTGAAACTGATTAAGAATACTGACTATTAAGAGTTGAGCGTGAGAATGAGAAAGGGGTTTTTTAGAAAAATAAGAAGGAAGAGAAAGGGTTCAACAAATAATCCGTTATTATAAACATTAAATAAACTGGTTTCCAACGGGGCAAAGCTCCTTATTAATAATACTTTATTGGTATTTATTGAGGTTCAGCAATCATAATACCTCTTTTCCATTGCTCAGTGGGTTTTACCCTGTGCAACCAGCTTGGTGGATTCAACAATTATCGCTAAAAGGTAACAGTGGTGCTCAATACAGGGGGCCCATTGATCAACATAAAAAAATTTTCATATTCGCCAAGCAATGGCGCAACTGATTCCCTTTGATGGGGTACTACCCTAGTTTATTGAGTTATCTCAATACGTGGAACTGAAACTTGCCTTAAATAAACTACTTTAAGCTCAAAAATGCTTTTTCTTAGATAATAAGGGTTTAACGGATCAGTTCAACAAGGCAAGTCACCAACATCTGGTGGTTTGCCAAGACAGCCATCTTGCTGACTGCTTGGACGACACTACAGAGCGGCTATACTGTGCTGAGCGTAGTTGGATTGTGGTTCTGGAGAGGGAACGGCTTGCATTGATAGGCTGTTTTTATTTAACTGTGATGGAAACATACTCAGACTTTTTAAGCGGTTAAAATTTGTGGTAGAAGGGGCTTACAATTGGTGGAAAGCTAAACTGTTATTATCTGCCCTGGATGTTAAGAGCGCCGACCAGGTCACATGTTACCTTAATAGTAGTACTATAATGTATCAAGAGGTGAAGTAGACTATGATTTGCATGTTTGGGGCTGACAAAAATAGTGTAGCACAAGGAAGAGTTTCTGACTACATTTTCAAAAGGAAATGTTCTGTGTGGAGTTTACGGACCAACTCACAGCTGAGGGACATGTGTTGTTGGGAGCAAAAATTTTATATAGCAAGATGGTGGGCATAGCATTAATGGCAGCTGTTAAGCCATATTAAGAACTGTATAATGCTATGATCCACATTCTTCATGATGACGCAGAGCTATTAAAAATTGTCAATTGTTTAAACTGTCTATCTATCACTTTTAGTGCTCCCAATGTGGAACGGAAAGCCCCTGTAATTGCTACTGAATACTTGTCAAAAATTTGACACCAACGACTTGGCTATAATCCATTGGTTAATCATCATCCACTTAATGCTCTGGTGACTCCTTTCCATCCCATTATCCACAAACAGCTCGTCCTCAGCTGAATTACAATCCTTCATTTAGTTTCTGACCTGGACCTGTGGGTGTGATACAGAGACAAGTGCCGTTTACAAATGCTTGTTTCTTGTATGGCTAAAGAGGCAATTATGTGGCTAGCTGTCCAGGAAAACTGAATGTCCATGAAGTACAGTTGCCTCAAACAGACAGGCAAAAGGTGAGCGGAGTGTGGGACGCTCTACTTCCACTAATTAAAACCTATTTGTCCCTGATGATTCCCATGAGTCACTTTGTGTTGGCCCCATACACCCTGATGAACTATTAGATCAACAAATCCCCTATGATATTTTTATCGCAAAACCAAGGGTGAGACCCCAATAACGCAGACTCAGAGTTCTGCCAAGATGTGCAAAAGCCATACACCGGAAAATCCTTGAATAGAATAGCACAGTCAAAGGCGAACCCTCAACAGGTGTTGCAACCCTAGAGGGGGTGAACGTGGCAATTCCAATACAGAAATTTCCCAGGCATATCCTCATGTTGATTCCAGTATTGTCACCTTTTTTGATAACAAAAAGTCCTTAGATGTTCATGTAATATATGAAAATTGGTTCCTCTTATTTTGAGTGTACATACTGTGATATTTTTGTCCAGAATACAAAAATCTAAGCTATTATAAATAATGGTTCTCCAGTTAACAATCTCCCCCAAACTTGTGGCTTAAATTCTGTTGAAACTGGATGTGGAACATAGAGCAATGTATGGAACTGCGGGGGCATAGAGCACTATGTTGGAAGGAGTATACAGCACGTTGCCTTTGAGGTTCAGATCAGTTAGTGAATCCACTCCAGCTGTGGCTTTGCCTAATAATAACTACAAAATGCTGATTGGCGCTGCTTTCATGCGGAGATTTGGGCCCATGGTCAATATTAAAGAAGAAACCATTAGTATCCTAGGACAACAGATCCCCTTGACTTTACCTCCAGTGGAGTTCTAAAAGGATCCAATCCGCTCTAGTCAGATCAATATAGTGTTCAGTGGTGGGGTAATTTCTGTTTGATATCGGCAGATGAAGCAGAGGATCAGAACCTTTCCTAACCAGATTTATGAGTACAACAATATTCCGCTATTGGAGGTGAGCACTTTTGCATACCTTCTGGGCATCAGGTTATAATAGGTAAAGAGCTCAAAATAGACGTCCCTGAAGGGCTATATGGGGAACTTTTGGGGCCCTAAAAGAAATTTTGGTTTGAACCCCATGTGACTCTTTGACTACTGTTACCAGTACATGGGGAAGTAAAAACATTGCAAGTGAACCTACATAAGGAGTCTATGAAGGTCCAAAGGCACCAAGTGGTGACTTATTTACACTTGATTTTATTAGGGAGTCCACTGTAATAATGATTTTGGGGCTTGGGAGGACCTCGGCCTACCTGTAAAAATCTTATTTAGCGTAACGAAAGTAGTTCAGCGGTATCTCTGACTGGGCTGTCAGAGGAACAGAAAGATAGGGCGATGGCCTTATTTGAAAAATACCAAGATAACTTTGGGTCCAATGACCGCAATTTGAAATGAACATGCAGGGTGGTGCATTAGGTAGGCGCGGGAGACCACCTTCCCATTTGTTCATGGCCCTTCCAGCGCTGTAATGCTGTGGAGGAAGTAGTCTCCAATGAGGTAGACAAGATTGATTGAGCAGAGGATGTTAGAGCTGTCCAAGGGTCTGTGAGCATCGCTGATGCTTATTGTTAAGAAGAAAGATGGCATTAACTGGAATTTCATTGACTGCAGAAAGCTTAATAGCATCACAAAGAAGGACTCCTATCCTCTTGCACGGATTGATGACGCTTTAGATCGGCTTGGAGGCGCTAACTACTTCTCTGCCATGGGCTTGATATTGGGGTGCTGGCATATTGAGTTGCCAGTGGCGGAACATGAGAAATGTGCTATAATCACCTTGAAGGGGTTGATAAAGCCAACACGTTAACTACAGGGTTTGTGCAACGCCCTGGATACGTCCCAGCGTGCTATGGAAACAATCTTGGGTGACTGAAGCTGTCCTGAGTTCTAGTCTACCTTGATGATATCAACGTTTTTATGAGGGCGATCACAGAGCACCTTGACCACTTAGAAAAAGTGTTCTGCTGACTTGCTGACACTAATATCAAGATCAAGCCTCAAAAGCGCCATTTATTTCAAGTAGCAACTGGAATACCTTGTATTTGTGGTGGACTCAAAAGGGCTTAAACCACAGCTGGAAAAATTGGAAGCTATATATAAGATGGCTTGGCCAGGAAATAAGCGAGATATCCAAGTGTTTTTGGGGATGATCC